>JANRGW010008223.1:0-26800 GCA_024733675.1 Psilopsiagon aymara
AAGGCCAGGTTGGACAGAGCCTTGGGTGATATGGTTTAGTGGGAGGTGTCCCTGGCCATGGCAGGGGGGTTGGAACTGGATGATCTTAAGGTCCTTTCCCACCCTAACTATTCTATGATTCTATGATTTCAGCATGAGTGACTCCAAGAAAGCATCCAGTGAAACAACAGATGACATTTTACATACTGACCTCAGACACGAGCAACTCCCGAGGATGTTCCTGTGGTACACTTCTTCACCACCTCCCCACTACCATGGTCACCTTACAAAACGGTTAGTGAGAGTCATAGTGAGATAGTCATAGTGAGAAAAAGGACTGCACCTACAGAGAAGTAAAAACAAAAGCAAAGCTCCGTCAGTAGTGACACAGAGGAAAACACTTTCAAGAGTGTGTGAAACAGCAGAGAGCAGAAGGGGACACAAAACAAGTAGTGATCTGTGTCCCTCTAATAGCTATGGAGCAGTAGGTCTTTTTTTTTGGAGTAAAATAATTCCTGAAAGTATTTTTCCTGCATAAGGTTGTGGTAATCTTAAGTAGAAATTCATCAATTTTCCACTGAGTTTGTTAAGCTGGGCAGATTTTTTTCCTTTCCTTGAGCCCTAAATGTGATGTACTTATTCAGCCCCAGTGCCTTCCAGCTCTAGAAGCAGCTACTCTGATCATGAGATATGCTAGAAGCCAGGGTCATCAGCAGTGAAAGCTTGTGTCTTTGCACTCCCTCACATGTGTTCCTCCAGCTCCTTGCAGTTTTCTTTCCTGGCAGCAGCTGCTCATGCTCTTCATCCTCCTTTTAAATGCAGTAAGGAATGGGGAGGTGACAGTAGTACTGAGTGAACAGCAACGATGTAATCTTGCAAATGAGCCATCGCATGTCCAGCTATCTGTGTAGCTTCATGTTTGATATGTCACACGTAACAAACAAATACCTAGACTGGTAAATACCCAGAAATACCTAGAAACTTCTACTGCTATGTCAAATTCGCTTGAAATAAGCAGAAGTTGAGAAAGGGATACACCAACAGATACACAGATGGAACATCGTCCTATACATTCTGTTTATACAGAAACATGGATAAGACCAGTATTATTGTGGAGCTCTTCAAAGGCCCTTGGATGGTTAAAGAAATTCAGCTGGGCAGATCCAAGTCCAGTTTTCCATTCACGTCAGTGTAACAACTCGATCAATGTCAACATTAGAGGCAGCTCAGCATCTTGTGCAGTTCTTGTCTTCCTAACTCAACTCTGAAAGGAAGCACAAGATATGGCAGGTTTTTCTCCAGTAGGCTACAGCTGAGACAACTTTCTCTACCCTCCAAGTTAACCTCATCCCAGACTCTTCGGATGAGTTGAAGGCAATCTGAAGTAATGCTTCGTAGAGGGCTGAGCTGACCTGATCTGCAGTGTGTACCTGTATGATCCACCAGTAATGATTCACCTCACTCTGCTAGTTGCAGCTTATGCTTCACCTCTGAGGAGGAGGTGCTAGAGATAAGGCTGCAGGACAAGATAGGATCTAACTCTGGACTTTTTTCAGCCTAAGTAGTGCAGTCTGTGTAATGCCCAGGCTCTCTACACACACTCCTCTAGTCTTTCAAACAAGTACTCCTCTAAAGATAGAGCTTTTCTTAGCATGTGAAATGTATAATACACACAGGAGAGCAAGTGGGGGAAAAAAAGACTATATCTTTAAGAGTTAAAGCTGCACTGCCAGGTTTCTGGAAGTCAATACCTAAGTTCTGTACACATACTTCTCAAATCTTTCAAACATGCACTCCTCTAAAGAATCAGTTTTCAAGATGGTAGCTTGGTAGCACTTAAGATAAAATAGAATATTTAACTTGGAAGAGACCTCCAGCAATCATCACTGCATCAGAGTGAATTTCACATGAAAAATGCAGTTTCCACAATGCTGAAATCTTTTTAGATTATTTTGTTCTTATTTTTAACAGATTTTTCTCTTTCCCTGCCTCCTCCCCAGTCACAGTTATCATCATTAAAGACTTTCTGTTGCTCGGAATAGTTCCAAATCAGAATTCCTCAAATTGCTGGACTGGCCTAAGCTACTCATTCTGAGGCAGTTCCAGCTTAACTGGAATTGCATTTTAGTGGCACATGGTCTCCCAGAAGCCCATGCCTCCTGTGATGTCCCACAGTCCCCTCCTACTTCGGGGAATTTGCCATGGCCACAGTGCCCTATAGACATGTTATGAGAGTTAATCAAGTGCTTGTGGGAAAAGGGGGAGTGTTATGTTCCCCATCTTCAACTTCTCTGTATCATGATTAGAAAACACTTTTCTGGTGACCCAGTGTGTTTTGGGTCGGTTTCATGTATCTCTTAGCTTGCATCATGGTAATATAAAAAAATGCCCCAAAAGCCCATTTCCAAGGTAATTCTTTTGGGCTTTTGATTCCCCAAAATCTCAAATCTTTTGTTCTCAATTTTCAACAATCACAAATGTTAATAGTGGATTTTTTTGGCGTGGGTTATAAATTCCTTTTCTTTTCTGTAATTCTGACTACCTGTAATGCTTTCTTGCTATCTTCCCTCTGCCTCTCTGTAGTTACATATAAGATTTTTCCCATGTGAATTATCACTAGGACCTAATCCCAGATCCCCAAATCCCATAGTAAAGATCTGTTCTCTCCAAGCTGACACAACAGTAGGCAATTCATTGAGCACAGGCAGACACATCTTTTCCATGAACACATTTAGTATCACTGCTAAAACTGTCTCAGTAGCAATTTCAGCTAATAAGAAAATGAAGTTAGCGCAAAGCTTCTGAAAATAAATCCTGTGGAAGCCGTCTCTCTGCTTTAATAGAGATTGAATGCAGTCCATTTCTCTTTCCCTGTGTCCCAAACAACACATCAAAACAATGTTTAGCAAGTAAGCTACATTTCACAACACACTCGCATCACAGATGGACGTAAAGTAAGTTGCTTGGCAGCATAAATGCCCTGGAGAGAGGAAAGTTGGTTGGTGTCTTGTTGTTGATTTTTTTGCCTTTTCTTTTCTGTCCAGCCTGTTTTCTCCCACTACTTTACAATTGCCCAAGATTATTCCATTATCTCATTTGTGTCTCTGGTGGCTGTTAACCCTCTACACTGCTTAAGAAGTGCTGCCACCAGAAGCCTTTTCCCCTGCCCTTTGAATTCAGGTTGCAGAATAGCTGGTCAGCACTGCTGTTAATTCCCAGTATATCCTGCCTAAGTAAGACTCAAACACCATGAAATCACAGGTGTAAGATGTGCTTTAAAAAGCAGGTACTCCCAGTTCTGTTTAACCAAGCAAGGAGGAAAGAGGTGGAGAGACATCATCCAGAGCAAGTCATCTATTTAGTGATTTTCCCCAATTTTCCAATTTACTTACTGGTCTCAAAGACATTATTTTCTCAAGTGCACTGGTGGCTAAATGGTATGTGGAAAATGTTATTTAACTTGAGATTTTCCCTTCAAATGGTGAGGCCTCCATAAAGTAGGTCTTGCTAAGTTCTTCCTGTGCTTCTTGGGAGGAGTAACCGCAGGCCAGGTCCCACCATCTGCAATGTGGCCCATGGGGATCCATCGCAGAAAATTTGGCCCATAGAACTCTATTTCAAATTTACCAACTTCCCTGCCCAAGGGAAACGTGGCACTTGCAATGTGTTTTCCTGAAACATTTGGTCTAGTCAAGTGCCTTCACACAATGTATGTGGCAAGCAGATGCAACAGAGTCACAAACACTGCTGCAGCAAATGCTTAAGGATTCGGCATAGGATGTGTGGATTTTTTTGTTGTTGCCTGCTGCTAGACAACTTCGCATGCTGCTGGCAATTGCTGTGTCTGGGGTCTTTTTGTTTGTATGGTTATGCCTTACCCAGTAGCTTTGTTCAAGGCAATACAAATATTCCAAACAGCTTGGAAAACTTCCTTTGCTCTGACTTGAAAAGGCTGAATTCAGTTCTCGGGGAACTCGGTGGGAGATGGATTAAGCTCTGTAGCAAAATTTTTACCTCTTACCGTGCTGCTGCTGCAGCAGGTGTTGAATTTGCTTTTACTGTTTGGTTAATTTATCCTTTTATGGTAATGTTTTACCAAAATCCCCTAAATTTCTTCCTTTATGCAGCGTTTCCCTGAGCTCCAGCAACAGGAGATACTCAGCCAGCTCAGTGCCCCAGAGCTTCAGCTTTCCCAGAATTTGTCCTGCAACAACAAGTTCTCTGTGTCAGTCAAGGAGATTTGCAATACTTGTTACTCTTTTTTCACATACTCCATGTCTCGAGTATGCCTATATGTTTATTCTTCCTCCAGAGTATCTAGCCCATCCAAATTACAGTTCTGGGTAGAGCTGGAAACAAGGACAGGCATGCCCTCTTACAGCTTAAGGGAGAAGAGGAGTGTCAAGGACTTTACAGATAAAGCTTTTGTTTTAAATCTGGAAAAGAAACGGTGTATTTACCTTAACTAGTATCCATTTACAGTTTGAAACATAGGTACAGTTATCTCCAGGATGTAACTTAATGGACATTAGCTAAAAAGAAATAGAAAAATAGCATGTCTTCCTTCATAAAGAGCTTTGCCAGTCTTTGTTATCCTGACTTTTTTGGTGCCTTTCAAAACAATTAATTTGGTGTCCTTGAAGATTTTAAATGAAACTGTAGATCTAACTCAATAAATCATGACAAAACAATTAAAATTAAAAAGAAAGTGAACATGTTCCCAAGTTTTGCCATTTTCCCACCACTGGAGAAAGGACTGTTTAAACAAGCCTTCCATAATCTTTCGAATGCTGAAATACCGCAGGCCTGAAACAGAAGCTGTAAGCAGCCACCATGCCTCATAATAAAGTGAAAATGTTCTGTTCAAACTGGAAAAAAGCAAAACCCTCCAAACCCTGCTAAAAACAAAACAGCAAAGGCACTTTCCCTGTGTTACTGTAAATTAATTTTAGAGATGGGCACATCTCTAACTCAGCTACAGACATAAGCCTAGGAGCTTACAGCTCAAAATAAAGCTGGGTCATTCTATCCAGACCACCATGGTAGCTGGCAAACAGGTAATAACTGATTAGTTAGCAAAGTCCACAGAATATCTATTCCATATGTCCCCTATCTCACAGTATATTTCCCCATACTCTACACCACTTTGCATCCTGCACTGATGCTCCACAGATATTTCTGACACCTTAGGTCCCTGTGACAGGTATAAAAGTTGTGGGGTTTTTTTTAAATAGATTCTTAAATAACATAGTTTGGGTTAAAATTTTCACCCATAAATTCGAGCCTCATTTATGGAATCTCTCACAAATCCTTCTCATTTACTGAAAGACAAATTCTAGCTAAAGATCGGTCAAGACAGGACATTCAAATAGAGCAACTCACCTAAAATATGACCCAAATTTGAATCTCTATATTCACCAGTTCCTGGCAATTCCAGTTTAGTCTGGGACTAAGAAACAGAAGCAAAAAAATATATAAATACATGCCACTTTTTTCTGAATGCACTCATGCTGGCCAAAAGTGAAGAAATGCGGAAGACATGGTCTTGTTTTTCATTTTAGGAAGAATTAGTTTATTAAAGATAATCATTCAGCTAATCTAATGTGTTGCCAATACTTGTTATTTGATACCAGGGAAATAAAAAGACTCGATAGAGCAATTCTGATGAATGCAAATAATAGGGAGGTAGGTCCTAGACACCCATATTCCCTCCTAAATCATAACAGTTCCTACATTGCTTAACATACAAACAGAGTGGTCAAAATCCAGCTTTAATTCTCAGTCTAAGGATTACATTGGTAAATTTCCAAGACCACAGCTAAAGGCCATGAGAACTTTTAAAATATTTTCCCACCCATATACATACTGTCCCAAGTAGTAAAAAAAAAAAAAAAAAAAAGGAAAGAAAAAGGCACGGAGTTACTGCAAATGAGCTTCGAAATCACCAGGAGACATTACGATCTTCATTTAGCATTCCACCAAATTCTCAGAACTATTTTGGAAGGTTGAAGAGGCCACATATAGCGCCTTGGACCTCTTTACTATGGGTTTGAGGAGTTTCAGGTTTCTTTCCTTTTTTTATTTGCTTTCCTGTGTGAAACAGATTGTCATAGAAAATTATTTCAAGACCTTTCCCTTCACTTTCCTGTGCAGAGCTACAACGGAGTAGTATTAGCATCTGGTTCTGCATATGCTTAGAAGCCCATTCATTTCAAGCCACTTTCAGGATTAGGGCCCTGACATGTAATAATTCACTACAAATTCTGATATGCATCGGTTTTGTTCTTAAAATTTCAAAATACCCAAAAATCTCTGCAAGTCTCTTGGAAGAATAACTTTCTGGGGAATTGTGACATTCTTCATAGTGTTCTGATAAAGAAGCAGTATGATAAATACTTGGTCTTATAATAAAGCTGAATAATATCAAAATAAAAATATGAATAAAAATTTATGAGCTGTATTAGTCATAATTAACCAGTCAGGAGAAATGTCAGTGTATACAGATCTGCCATGTGAAAAGTACTGAATATTTTAGCAATTCTTTCAGAAGGTACTGAACTTTTCTTGCAATCAATTATTCATCCATAAAACTTTCCTTTCCTTATTTCCTCCTCAAATTATTGCAGAACTTTCTTTGCCTCGGTCAGATCAGGGATGTAATCACATGCATGTGTACAGTACACAGACAAAAACGCATACCCATAAAAAAAAGCTGCAACAGATACCACCCCCAACTTTCCCCAGTTGTACATTTGATGCTTGCTGGTGCCATTAAGCAAACACAAAACAACAGCAAGCGCATTCTGTTGAAATGTTTAGCTAAATGGAACCAAAACAGTCACAGTTCACAATTTCATAAATACATTAATTAGAAGTGTCTCCAAATAGCATGTGATTTTGAATTATTAACATAAAACACTGCATTATAAATGACTGCAAATTGCATTCCTTAGTGCTCTCCATGCTTAATTTATTATGCCGTAGGAAAATTTGCAAATTACTTCACTGTTTTATATTTAATGGATAGTTTTATATGTATATTGTTTCATTAAGATAAAATTAAACCACAGTGTACACATTATATGCCTTTCCAGTGACATAAATGTCACTAGAGACCCTCAGACTTTGTCAGGAGGGGAACGTGCTTCTGTCATCCCCTAGATTTAATAATGAAGTGAAGAGCAGGTTTGAGTTTCTGCCCTTTCTGTGCCCATCCACAATTGCTCTTCCCAGCCAACCCATTTCTGGGGCTTGTGAAAGGCACTGCAGAAAAGTTTCCTGACTTTTGAAAGTACAGAGAGCAGTGGTGGAGCAGACCTCCCTTCTCTGCCTCTCTGGTTCAAGGGAAAAAGGGTCTTTTCAGCAGTGGCCTCTGCTACCAGGGCAATGCTGTCATCACACCACGCATGTTTTGTAAGTGAGAAAGAAGGTAGCAAGTCAGGTGAGCCTGCTGCCTCTAATCTCACAAGTGAAGATACCTCTGGAATACTGCTTCAGTCTCCCAGGAAGAAGAAGAAAATAAGTTTGGCATGGGCTGGTGTAGTACACTGCCAAGTTATCTGCTGTCACATCTTCCTGCAGTAGGGAAAACTTGGAAATAAAACATATTAGGAAATCCTGGTGAGGCTAGGTGGGGATAGATGTCTGGAGAAACACCAGGGAGAGCGGATGAAGGACACTGCATTCAAAAGGAAAATCCATTAAAAATTTAACTATAAAGACATTCATCTTTGATAACTTCTTCGTATGTTGTCTGTTCTTAGCCATTTGTCCTCTTTATTTGTAAAGTCCTCATAAGAGGAATTGCCTCTAACTATATGCTTGCAGAGTGAATGTTACAATGGGGACTCAACTTCCCTGAAAACCTGAAATGCAAATAGAGCATAAATAATAGATATTATTTAAGATACATAAAAAAACAACATTGGGCCATGAAGAGGCATTCTAGACATGTTTAAATAG
This sequence comes from Psilopsiagon aymara, assembly GCA_024733675.1. NCBI lineage: Eukaryota > Metazoa > Chordata > Aves > Psittaciformes > Psittacidae > Psilopsiagon > Psilopsiagon aymara. The sequence continues at coordinate 7,942 of JANRGW010008223.1, forward strand.
GCTGTCCAATTCCTTGTTTTCTGAGGGCTAATAATATCACTTTGATGGATGTGATAGATGTTTCTTAGAACTCACTGTCAGGCATTTTTATAAGATAGAAAATATGCTGGTTACCTGTTTGCAGAGGGTCCATGTAGTTTTCAAATGTCTTTTTGTTTAATAAAAATACAGCACAACAAAATACTGTAGGATGGATAGGAGGAGGAAAGATGGCATATTTGGGCAAAGGTATAAATTCTGTTTTATGTTAAAATTGTATTAATGAAATTGAAGCTACAAGAAGATGCACACAGGAGAGACAGCCCTCTAAGCTATTCTTTTCAAGTAATGAAGATGAGACTGTCAGAGATTGAGGTGTCAAAACTGAAAGTGCTGGAACAAATTCACAAATTAAAGAGCAACAAGTCACCATGACCAGATGGCATACATCTGAGAGCTCTGGAGGAACTTAAGAATTAAGTGGTTGAGCTGCTAACAGAAAAATATGCAGCCTTTCATTAAACTGCTGTCATGCCAGAGGACAGGAGGTAACAAATACCTCTTCTCACAAAATCTGGAAGGTGTGTTCCTGAGAGCTTGATTAAAGCTGTAGATTGCTTTTCTCTTTCAATCATCCTGGCTTCAGAGAGAAGTTCAGCAGATCTAGCAAAAAAACCTAGCCTCAGACGTTTGGGAGCCCCCAGTGAAGGCAAGCACAAGGGGTTTGCTGATTCAGCATACAGTGATGACCATTAACCTGGATATGGCTGGAGGGCCTTCCAAGGACTGACTTTAGTGATAATTAAAAAACAACTGCCCTAATTATCCCCTGCCTTCTCAAACATCCACAAGTATCTATCTCTGGCAGTATTTTCAGGATTGGTTAACTCTTTCCTTGGCACGTTTATGAACGGGATGACAGGGCAAAGCTATTGCCTTACTAACCCCCAATGTTTCCTTCTTCCTTTATGTCCTGCTTGCATTTCCTTGTCATCCAGATGAGAAGCTCTCTGTGGGAGCATACAGAGAGGAGACATGGAGAGGAAAAAATTAGCTTGACATCTACCTGTGCAGCACAAACCATGTACTTCTGTCATTTGCATCGATTTTAAGGTGAGTATTCGATCATCTAGTCCTGCGCTGCACAGCTGCTGTGCTGTTACCTAGTGTGCACACAAGCACACAGCCCAGCTGATGGGCATGAAACAGTGCAGGTGTGTCCCCATAGCCTCAGGTATACCCTGCCTTCACAGATCAGCAGTGCGAGGCATCCATGCCATTTCCTGCCATGTAGGAGTGGAGAACCCTACATCCACAAAAGCTAGGCTGACAGATAGAGTCATCTTTGATCCCATCTTCTGGGTGTTACACAGCAGAGAGGTTTTGCACTATTGTGCTCATATAAGATTGAATAAACTGGAGTACCTTCTGTATGAAGACAGACTGAGAAAGTTGGGGCTGTTCAGCCTGGAGAAGAGAAGGCTACATGGAGACCTCATAGCAGCCTTCCAATATCTGAAAGGGGCCTATAGGGATGGTGGGGAGGGACTCTTCATTAGGGACTGTAGTGATAGAAAAAGGAGTAATGGGTTTAAACTTAAACAGGAGAGGTTTAGATTGGATATGAGGAGGAAATTCTTTACTGTAAGGATGATGAGGCACTGGAATGGGTTGCCCAGGGAAGTTGTGAATGCTCCATCACTGGCAGTGTTCAAGGTCAGGTTGGACAGAGCCTTGGGTGATATGGTTTAGGGTGAGGTGTCCCTGCCCATGGCAAGGGGGCTGGAACTGGATGATCTTAAGGTCCTTTCCAACCCTAACTATTCCATGATTCTTTGAAAGTATATCTTCCTTCTAGCTTCTTAGGCTGGGACAGATAATGTTAGGATTTAGGAAAGTCGTCTCTACCAGTGAAGGTCTCTGCCAGTTACTGGCACTACTAAAAAATATATGCCTCACTTTTAAATTGAATACACCTAGTTTTCATGCTCAGCCACTTTTCTTGTTGCATTCTTATGGTTAATGAAAGCCCCCAGGAAACAAGTTACTACTTTGAAGATTACAAACAGATTTCAAGCTATCAAAGAAGAGTTGTGGGGGCACAATTTAGACACCCCAAAAAACATTTGGAGATTTAACTGGAAAAAAAAAAAACAAACCAAAACCCAGAAAAAAAGATCAGGTCCTTTTTCAACAGCCAAATCAACCCACGCCTTGTAAGCTTTCATTTGCAACAGCTAGAGACTCTCCTACCATTTCAAAATATTCAGAATTGGAGAACTGTTATCTAGGATGCACAGAACAGGAGGGGAAATATCTGCTTGAGAATAACCAGCCACTTGGCGCTTCAGACACGTATTTCCAACATATAAGAGTGAGACTCACGTCACCGCTTTGAGTGAACGCCTGAAGCTATTATTCGGGGTGAAAAAGGCTCTCTTTCTAGTTAGGATGAGAAGTTCTATCCATGTTGAAAATAAAATATGCACACATGCAGGAGGTTTTAAAAATACTTTTTTTTCCCCACAAATTAAATAGTTTGCAAGAGAAAACTCCTGGCCGTGAACAGTCTTGCTTGCTTAAGAGCTTCACAGGCCTCTGAAGTGACTTTCCTTGCAGCAGAGGATAGCTGTAAAGCAGATGTTGAGAACCCCTGATTTAGATGCATGGGCTGGGGCCAGCTCTTACCTTGCCAGTATTGTTCAGCCTAGCAGTCAGGCTGGACATACAAACACTGATGGACTCCTTGCCAAATGCAGTGAGCATGAAGTGTGGGTCTTTTTTTCTCTGAAGTGGGTGGTCCAGAAAATGAAACCTCTTCTTCCACAGATGCAACAGAGGAATGATGGCTACATCAGCTATACATAAAAACAGCTTTGGGACTGTGATTTGATTATATCTAACCTGGATCAACATCCTAGCTAGAGCTGATAGAGTGGTACAAAGAAGAAGAAGGACTGTTGCTGTCTTCTGATAACTGTTGCTAAACCTTGTTTCTCCTTCCCAAGCATATGTACTCACACTTTCACATTTTAAAGGAAAATATGGGCATTTCTTTAGTGGCGGGGTGGGGGAGAGGGGAAGAAATAGTAATAGTGACTGGTGCAAACTTTGGCTTCACTTCTTGATACTTCTAATACACACATCTGTGAGAGAAGATCATAGCATGAGGAGAAGTCCAAATCCTGCTAGAAGCAGGATGGATGGACTGGAGTAGACCATCCTCTTCCATATTTTCTCCCTCTGATGGATCTGCTGGAAAAATGGCATATTTTTTATGATGTCTCAAAAGTTCTCAGTTTCATTATTAGCAAAGGATCATTTCACCACTGCCATCGCCTCAGTTTCCACCTTTAGAAAGGTAAGTTCTAGTAGATACATCCAAGTGTTCTGGGTGGTCAAAGCCACTCAGTCTTCTCCTGGAATGGGCAATCCTAGGTTTTAGGTCATGATGGAAAGTCCCACTATGAGTGACTCTTGTATTTTCAAAATCTGCTGGAGGAACCGCAAGCAGATGTTCTCGCAGAAAAGTGAAAAACAGGATATGTGTGGGAGTCCTCACTGGGAAGAATGGTGGCAGACCTGCAGATTAAGTAATGGCCACAGGACTCACACTCAGCAGAAATCTACAGCTTAAAAATAGCTAACCCTCCCAACATATTCCCTGCACATTCTTTTCACGGCAGTCACTTCCTTATCCTAAATCGTGCAGTAAATATGGACAAACTCACAACTTGCTGTAGTGACATTTAACCTAGAAATACAAGCCATTTTTCATGTTTTATCACAAATGAATTCTACTTATGATTACGAAAACCCAAGTTTTCCCATGCTTGACTCAAATCAAGGCGTATGCCAACATTTTTGCAATCACTAGGCTGGTGTAGTGCAGCTTATTCTTCATGAAGCTATCACTGGAAAACTCCACATGGTTCAGAAAATAGATGCGCATCTCTTAAATGATATCCAGTGATCACTGGTTGCTCTCAAAAAAAAGCCTCTGGTGCTAACAGTGACACCTTTCTCCATAGCTGAGAACTCACTTTGCAAAGAGATGGCCATTTTCATGTCCCAGTTGCAGCCATCATGCTCTGCTGGGTTCTTGCAGACCTTGATGCTCTCTCAACAGAGGGTCTCTGTTAGCTGCACATCTCTCTAGCTGCATCCATCATCTGATGGAGTTTCAGAGTCAGTTCAATGTCTACGCTCTTTTGAAACCACCAGAAGCTCAATTTGAAGAGTTCAAGTTGGCCTGAATCATCTATCTGTTTTTCAAAACTCTAATTGGCTTTTGGCAAAATTTACCTCAGCCTCTAATTTTTATAGCATCTTTACTGTTAGCATTATTTTCTTCTGGTTGCAAGCAGCGGAAGGCAGACAAGTGTCACAATTGCATGAAACTGTGACAGATACTCAATGAAGCTGAAATAATTTCTTTTGTGTAGTTAAAACAGACTCAAATAACCAAATCAAGTTGATCCTGGCCGGAAACTAACCTTGGTTTTTTGGATCGTGAGCTGAAGTGGCTTAGTGGCTTCAGGACTTTCAGCTATAAGCATACTAAACCGAAAGCACAAGCTTTGTACCACCCAGTGGAGCCAGGATATTCCTCAGCATGCTTTTTCCATAACAATGTTTGGATACAGGGACCTGGATGCAGGCTGTGGGCCCAGGCAGGCAGTAAGAAAGTGAGTTTGGAAAAAACAGTGTAATCTACGTGTATTTACCACCTGGACAGCTCCCTCCCGCTGGAGTTAATAAAGGCAGCAGCTCCGGCCTGGTGCCAGGTTTCTCCCCAACTTGTTATCCTTCTCAATCCAGCCGAAACAGTTCAACTGGAAATGTGGGGGTATGCTGGGACCAGCCTAAAGCACTTCTCCAGACAATGCAAGAGACTGCCACAGCGGATGGACCATCCTGATGGGTTTGATATCAAAGAAAAACAACGTCTGTTTGACGTTGTGCAGCACTTTGGGTAAGGTTGTTAACTTTTTCAGGCTGTAATTTCTTTCATTTTGTGGAAGTATCACGTCTCTGAGCTTTGCTCAAGACCCAGAATCTAATGCCTTTGCCTGTTTTCTCCCTGACAAGTCTCAGAGATATTAAAAATCAAAAGAAGACTCTAAGGAGCAAATAAAGCCTCTTTAAAGTACTGCTTTACTTTTGTGTTAACTCACAGAAGCCTTTTGCTCTCTCTGCCTGGCCCCAGTCAGATCTTGCATAAAAGGGAAAAAATGCTCTTTAAAGTGCTGTTTTCTTTCCACTTCCCCATGCACTTCAAATCATTAGTCTTTCTGCATTTCTCATTTATTCCCAGACTGGCTTGTGCCGAATCAGATTATAATATATTAAACCTCCAAGAAACACAAAGCTCTCCAAAGTGCTCTTTGGGGTCTCCATACATGTGTTCTCTTGCTCTTTCCTGCAATAATTACTGCCATCCCAGGGTCAGCTCCCTCATGCAGGTCCCACTCAGAAACACTTAGCCTCACCTCCCATCACTGCAAAATGAATTCAGGATGGAATTTGCCTGTTCATTGCCTCCTGTTTTGTGTGCAAAAGCAAGGGAATTGCCTTGTCTGCAAGGATGCCCTGCTCCACTTTTCCAGGCTCAGTCCCTTTTTGCAGAAAGGGCCTTCTGCAGCTTCTTTGGAGAAGTAGGGATGGTGGTTTCTAACTAACTTCTCTGGATGCACGCTAATTCCCTCTCTACTAAATGCAAGGAATCACTCAAATCACAGTCCTGGCCTGATTGACATCTATGCCAATGCTCTCCTGATTTCAGCGAGACTGATTCCCTTGCCCCTGTGAAGTCTTGTGTGATGACAGCCAGGGCTGGGGACAGTTCAACAGTATTTGTGCTTTCAGAAGGAAACACTGCTCTTAGCTTGGCCTTTACCCTGAGCAGAAGGCAGCTTCATAGGGTTATCACATCTAGAAAGAACAGCCTCATCCTAAGGCAGCATAGTGCAAATAACTGAAGATAAAGCTATTGCCAACCACATCAGCATCAGCTTTGTAAGCACACAGCGATAATTCACAGTGAGGACCTACCCTGAGAATGGTTTGACTCATTACTCACAGGTTACTGGAGAACAGGAGCTCTAGTTTTCCCAAGTAATACAGTTCTCCATAGGAAGGACATGAGGAGCTCCAGGAGGGACTCGAGGGTGCAAACAGCCCTGGTCTGTGGCTGCCAGGGCTGCTTTATCATGTGATTGCTAAAGCTCCTGAGAGCTGCGGCTGCCGCTGAAGAGGTCAAGGGAAAGAAGCAAGAGCCACAGCCCTGGGTGAGATCTGCTGGAAGCACCTGGGGACCACTTTTGCCCATTCAATGCCATAATGCTCAGTATACAAAAGTGGCTATGAAGTTATCGCAAATAAGTCATTATAAGTTATGCAGAGAGAGTATTACTGAACAAAAAACCAAAACCCAACAGTAAGAAAGAGAGAGCAACTGGAACACTTGACATCCAAAGAAACATCCATGGGAGCTGAAGCCATGCTAGCAACAATTTTTATTTTTTTTTTTTTTTTGCTTCTGCAGGGGTGGAATGCACAAAAGCCCTCTGTATTATATGTGTATATAATATATATATATATATATAATCTGCAATATGGTTTTTGGTCAGGCCCTGCTCCCCGAATGAATTTCTAAGGGAATGAAAATGTTTGTCTGTGAACTACCACAACTGTCCTCTGCTTTCTTCTGGAGATGAGGCTACATTTCTTCTGAGGGTGTAAGGATAGCAATGGCAAACTAAGAGGCACATGCTCCTACTAGAGCTTTGTTAGCAAATCTGAAATCCCTGCTGAAGGGCTATTCTGCTGCCAGTCCCGATCTCTACTTCCAAAATGAAGCTTGCTCTCACATTTTTGTGGTGGTTTAATAATGTGGAAGAATGGGTGTGTGATGGAAAGAAGGAAGGTTAAAATCCATTTCTACTCTTGCCCTAAGCAAGAAATGAGCAGATACCTCCCAAACTGAAAGCCTGGTTATCTCGTCTGCTGCAATGCCATGCCAATAAAGAAGCCTTTTTTCTATTTAAAGGAGTAATATAATAAAATGTTGGCTCATTTCATTATAATAGCTAGGAAGGATTTGCTAGTTTCACAGCATAAATTTAGATTAATTTTTTAGATTTGACAACGTTATAAAAATTATATTGATTTTGAAATTATAATTTTAGATTGGTTCTGTCATTTTAGTCTATTAGCAGTCTTTAAATGAAGTGATCCAGTGTTACAATCAATCTTATCTTTCATTATGCACTTCCTGGTGCTAAAATGTGAGATCGATTCTAATTAACTACACTGGTTCAGTTATTTGGGTAGTTTGTTCAGGGGAAGAATAGTTACTGCCCTAATATCACTAAACAATCTATTATACATTTTTGTACTGAATTTATATCCAAAATGAATATCACTCCTATGGTAAAAACAACAGTCACAGTTCTCTAAAATCTTAGGATGGCAACATTAGTGCTATTGCATTAGCCGATACAGCACATGACATATTTTCAGGGTCCACCGGAGCTTTAAGAAGCAAAGCAGGGTCAGCAAAATAGATTTTCTCTGCAGCAGAGCCTCTACATCTGTATATGTACATCGAAAGCAACTTCTAAAATGGCATTTCCAACATGCAGCAGCTGCCAGCTAAGAGAGCAGGTTTATATGCTGCTTAAGAATCCATGATGGTGAAAATAATGCTGTGAAGCAAGGTGATGCGATTTAAATATGAATCAGCTCAAACTTATTTTTTCTTGCACCCCCTAGCTTCAGCTTGCACTGCTGTACTGGGTCTCCAGTGGGACTGCTGGCAGACCTGGGTTTCTGCCTTGCCCTGTGTTAATGTAGAACTCTCTAGACCACTCGCTTTCAAACAAACTAGAGATGGTGGCATAAGTGCAAGGCAGTGAGGCACCAACATGCTGTGATTCTGCCTGAAATGAGCCTGTAGGTTTGATGAATACTTGGAAAGAAAAGTGGAAGCCAGAAAGACTTGCACCCTGATCTGAAAACAAAGACACAAAGGCTGATGACAGATAAAACTTGAGGGAACATGTACATTACTTGCAATTTTATTTCTTAGTAGACTTATATCATTCTCTTAAGTCAAAAAAACACTATATACCAATCTGTTACTTTTCTTTTCTACAATGCTTGTGCCTGGAGTCTTTTCTAACTTATTCTTTGCTTTTCCTTGCTACAGCTTTAAAGAAATTGAGCATACACACCCTCACTACTAAATCAGCTCATCTATCTGTCACACTCAGTGCAACTTGGAAATGATCTGCAGTTCAAGAGATGCTATACTAGCTTTTTCAGTCATTGCCATTGCATCCTTTCGTATGGAGTAACTTGTTGGGGGATGAGTCAAGAATAAGAAATGTGAGCCTGGCATACTGGTGCAGCATATTTCTTGACCTCCCTCCCTTCATATGCCCTCACACATGCTTTGTTCCTATTCTCCTAATGGCATTGTATTTCTAAGAAGCCAAATTGATGAAAAGAACTGTGAAAGGGAGCAGTAGCTTTAAAATGCTTCATTTACTCTTATTTCTTTGTTGCTTTTCTTTAAGATCTCGTCCTTGGCATTTAATGGAAAAAAAATCAGAGATCAGAAAATTACTGTGAGCTCCTTTGTCTGTCCCCTTTGAGCTGAAAAAGCATCTTGCCAAGGGGAAGAGAAGTCCTACAGAGGTAGGTAAAACTGAATGGTAAGTGGATCAGCACTGTACTTCCCTGTAGGCCCTCAAGTATTGCTGCCAGTTGCCATGAAGCTCAACAATAATTCTTAGTAAGGGGAAATCCCCAAATCCCATTTCTTGATGGGTTCTTTTTATTCCTTCATTGAACATGTCTTGATACAGATGATGTTCTGGCTCAAAAGACTGAGTTGGGATTCTGTGCAAAGCCATTTCAGAAACCTACCCTGGATGCTGCAGGGAAACTTTTCTGTGGGAATCTCCTTTCTATACTGGTGGTTTGTTGGTTCAGTGACAGAATAACTGTTTTGCAAGTGAACCTCTTGATTTCACTGTTACTGCTATTGAACTTACATTGCACACTGTCATTACTTCCTTGCCATCTCCTAAGAAGCCCTCAGGAGCCCGATTTTCCACTGCCTCACACTTCATGCAAACATTTACATCAGTGCAAAGCGAGTGCAAAACACTATCATACAGCTGCAAGCAGAAAGGTCTGACTCGGCTGTGTTCCACCACCTTCTTCCACCAGACAGAGCAGTGGAAAGTAAGACTGAAAAGCTTCAGAGAGGTTAACTACTTGCACTACTCTTTTTTGCACAAAAAAACAGCATTGGTTCACCTTTTTGCTTTTGACTTAAGGATGCCTTCTTGAAGGCCAATTGGTAGGGAAATCTCATTATGCCTGCAAAAGCAGCATTAGTATTTGGTGCTGTGAAAGGCAGAAGAGGATGCTGGCTTGGTGGTTGAACAGTGGCCAGGGGAGTCTCCAGCGTGACTTGCTTTCTGTTCAGATCCCCCAGGATGACAAGCCAGAGCCACTGTTGCAGCAGCAGAGCCTATGCTGTTACATATCTGATGAGATGGTGGTGGGATGTAGAGCATGGCCCCACTTGGTTATCCGTTGGTGCCACTGGCAAAGCAAGAGGACAGACAGACTCCTGCCTCTCACAGCAGTGTCCTGTAGCCTTTTGAAACTCACCATCAGCTACACAAATTGCTGCAGACGTTGTTTGTTATATGAAGCTGCCACAGACATGGTACATCTTCCATGTGCTATGCACATGGGACGTGCAGTCTGCCCATTGCCCTTTGTGGGGTGGCAGGGGTTCCCTGTTGCTGCAGACCTGGGGAGCTGCTGGAGTGTGCTAGGTCACCCTCCTTCCCCATGTTTCATCCCAGCAGAGCAAGGCACTCCTCACCAGTTGGATTTCTAGGCACAAGGATGGCATATTAAATGGGCATCACTAGCAGGGCTGCAGATGGGGGAAAGGCTATGTCCCAGGGCACGTGAAGGAGAAGATAGATGGGAAGGAGACCACGCTGTGTGGCCAATGTCACCTCGAAAACAAAGGGTGTGAGAGCAGGACAAGGTGAGAGATACTGCAAAAGAGAGAGGAGATGACATTTATGCAGAAAAACTGCTTTTGTTTCTTTGCCATTTCACAGGCAGTGTGTCTATTGAATGTGGCTTTTGCTGCCAAAGGACTTGTCATATTACATTAGGTTTAGCAACTTCTGCTGTGGCAAAGTGTGCAGCGTCTCCCTTCACATAAAGAAAATATTTTCACAAGTCTGTTCAACCTGCTAACTGTGATTACAGACAGTTGGCCCCTGACATGACATTTATTGCTCCAGCTTCCAAGTGAGATCCTCACAGCACTGCCCAGCCAGCTACCTGAAGAGCACATATGTGTGTGGAGACCTTAAACAAGTTTCTGCTAATGACTTCACTTTGTACCCTTTTAGTAGGTCTTTAGCAGCTTGATAGAAAAGATGTTACACTACAGTAGTACAAACAAGAGCTCAAAGAGCATGTGCAAGCTAGACAATGTTGCCAACCCTCCTCTTTTTATACTCACCTTGAAATGTAAATTAGAATATATTATATCCGTTCTCCGCGGCAAGTGCTCTTTGCATGCTTATTTCTACACTGCTCTGCAATATTCATCATAAATGGGAACTACTAGGGGGGAAGATCTAAAAAAGCATTGTCTATCTCTATTTGAGAGATAATCTCATGCAGAGTGAAAAGGTAAGAAGTAAGAAATTACAAGAAACCTAGGGCTGTGCAACAGGGCAAGGTGCGCTGACAATGGCCACTAAGAAGAGATTGACCTGGCTGGGTCCCAACATCAAGGAGTCCAAGAGAAAACTGGCCAGGAGAAAGTTTGCCATGAAATTAAAACAAATGAACCCCCCAAAACCCAAAGCAGAGTAAATGAGCAAAGCACATGCTTCCCTGTTCCTTGCAGGTTACGCTGATCATGTTTGCAGCATCCACTGGAAACAACTGCCAAGAGACTGACTTCTCCATCACTGCATCCAGTAACTGTTCAGGCTACTGAAAGACCTACTTATCTATTTTCCCCGCATTTGTGAAAAAAGGAAGGATAATGAAGGCTTTGTCAGGAGAAAAGATATCATCTGGCAATCATTTGATTATTAATTATTGTTAAGTGAGCGGGGATGAGTAATTTTATATTGGATTTGTTATTTTAACTATTTTGTGGGAGTTGCCATCATTTAAAAATAAGTTAAATGGCCTGGATTTCGGCCTTCACTTTCCCTTCATGTACAACATACTTGTAGGGTCTGAATTCTTAGATGGCTTTCCCTATGCTGTCTTACTTTTGGCAGGTCACTTTGCTTTATTCTTTTCCAAACAGATATTAAGCTTTGGCCGAGGGAGAAACAGAGCAGAATGCAGCCTGCTGCAACAGCTTGTAGTGAGTTGGAAAGAACTCTGTGTTATAGATTAGAGCTGAGCAAATACCCTTCTTTTTTTTTTTTGGTTAATTTCACTGTCTTATTTTTAAACTTGCATGTGCATCTGCCAGCAGCACTGCATCTTGTGATAATATTCCTATTAAGCAGGTGGATCTATTGTGAGCACAGAAAATTTAGTTCCATTTCAGTTAAGGATATGCTCTTTAGTGATTAAGTTTCTTCAATTTCTTCTGCTGGATTGGGAATTAAACTGATTCTGTGGCATCACTTTGAGCAGGCTCCTTCACAATTTTGTCTTCTATCATGGCAGAACATTATTTATTAAAATGTCATATAAGATTCAATGGCAGGCTCCCATAATTTCATTTGCCAGTTGTACCGACAATAAAATGACTTGTGCCCAGAAAGGATACATGAGAGCTGTGCAGCTCTGTTCTGCATTCCTTGTTCACTCTATCAAAGTTATGCCTTTCATTCTCTGCTTGTACTGACATCAACTGAAGGGGGGTTGAATAAGCAACAAGAGGTGGGTATCAATATGCCAGGATGGAGAGCTCACACTCTGAAACAAAACTATTTTCCCTCCTTCTCTCCCCACAGCTCAAAGAAAACATCTCAGAGCAGCCTTCCCCTATGTCGAGATCCTTTCCTGAAGATTTCTAACGTGCTGCAGTAAGAACCATTTCCCAAGATCCTCCATAGGTCCCCATGGATTTTTCATGGTCTAGCCATGGTTAAAATAAAAAGCATATTCAGGAGGAATGACTAATCTTCTGCCTGAATGCAACATGCCTGTTGGAAAGTTTGTGATGTGGTACACTGACTCTCTGATTTGTTTGGCCATGTGAAAACCTTTTAAGCTGGCTCTGGAAATTCACCCCCGAAGCCTCTTCTGGGGCTTGTATTTTTATTTTTTCCCCATTTCCTCAAATCTTTCCCTTGTTTCTAAAGAGTGCCATCGTCCGTTCCTGAGCCCTCAAATCCAATTACCAAACAATGTACAAATATATGGCTGAGCGTGGTCTATGGGAACAGCTGCAAAATTGCTAATATTAGGTCTAATTTAGCTACAATAAATTAGCAAGTGTGTGGAAGCAAAATGATGACAGCATAATTATAACAAAAGTCGATGTGTTGAAGTATATGGATGACAATACATACTAATTTTAGTGAAAAAACGCACCAAATGAAATGCATGGAATGAACAGACGGGACTAATAGCTCAGACACATATACTTAATGTGACCAGTCAGTGTAAAAACAAAAAGATAGATGAAGCTGTTCAGAACCTAGTGCTAACAAGCAGTGTAGTCTGAAACCATTAACTGTCAGGGGTAATAACACTCAAAGTACTGAAGTGCAGTAAAACAGCAGCACTTTTCTCGGGATGATGTGCTGATGTACAAGCACACACCTGTGAAGAGGGTACTAAATCTATCCTTGCATTTATTACTATGGAGGGAGGAAAAACAACACTAATAATGTAAAGTATAAACGAAAATAGCAGACAGCAGAGAGTGACATTTGCATGGTCCCAGTCAGCTTGTTAGCTGAAGTGGGTTTTAATTAGCTATTTTCCAGCAAGCAAACGAGCAAATTAGTGGCAGCCATAAACAAGCAGAGACAATCAGGCCCAAAGAAAAAAAAGAAAGAAAAGATCGGACCTTTTTCGGTGCGTTTTCCTTTCAGAACTACAATGCCTTCATGCTTCAGTTATATATTTCTGTTAACCAAAAGAATGTGGAAAAGTGAAGACCTTGGCAATGGTGTGATTTCCCAAAGTGGCTCAAAACATGATGCTAATAGTACCTCAGGGACTAAAAGCCCTGCTCTGAACAAACCTATGCTCTGCATCAAGGGGTAAAGCTTGGGCCTACTGTGCATAGCCTCAGAGATCTGGTGCGCCCTGACTCTGCCCTCCTGCTGGAGATTGTCCTCTGCTCTTGGGACCACAGGGCTCAGCGCTGTGCCTCACTCCTGCTCTGGATGAGGAAGAGCAGGTCCTTCAAAAAGTGCCATGCAGGGTACAGGTGCGCTGCTGTCCATCTTCACCTTCACACCACAACAGACATGAGACAAGCAATGGCCAGTTGAGACCAAATGGGTGCCAAAAGCAATCAGCTACTCTTGCTGCTGAGGAAGAAGGCCATGGCTCTGCAACAGGAGACAGAAACCACTAAGAAGGGAAGAGGTGAGCAGCAGAAGACAATCCCTGGTGCTAAACTACCTTGCTAAGAGAAGATGCTTATTTGTGTAAGGATAAGGATAGAGTTGCTGGCAGATAACATGGATTCCAGCAGTAATAAACAAATTCGCTTTTGGCGCTTTTTTATTACCATAGTACTACTGGCTGCATAATGAAACCTGCCCCGCTGTTACTGTACCAATGAAGATGAGATGAAGATCCTTCACAGCCTGGTCAAATAAGGCTCAAGGTTAAGCAGTTCATTGTAGTACGCTTTTTACTGAACTGATTATATTAACAATCAGCCATAATGAAAAACATTACAAGCTTATCCCTTGAGTCAGACATGTTTACCCTCCTGTTCCCTCTGATTTTAAGAAACGCTGATGTTGCAAAGATAAGAAACCAAATACAACAGGGCAAATTACTTCAACTCTTAGGTTTTTTACCTGAAGAATTTAGGTACATTCAGCATAAGATACAAGTGCAAAAAGTCAGGGAGCAGTAAACAACTTCCAGCGGTTGTTGCGGGGCAGGAGGGTGCAAGGATTTAAGCACTAATCTAGACCTTGAGAAACTGAAGTTCATATTTCACTCAATGAGAGGCTTCTCCCATGACCATGGGTGACACAAGCCACCTGTCTGTAGATAGTAGTGCTTCTGCCTCAGGAGTTTGATGCAAAATATTCATTAAACACTGTGTAGGGCTCTGATATGGTGGAGAAGGGGCTAATTACCTGGAAGGAAAAATGCCTAATAAAAAATTAATCTTATTTATGCATCACCATTGGTTCATGTAGCACTAGCAAAAGACATTGCAGGAGGCTTTCGGTTGGTATAAATTATCAGGGAGCTGCAGGAGAGACTCTCTTGCATCCTTGTCCTTGTCTTGTGCCAAGGGTATTACAGTCTAATTAATACAGATAACATGAGTGCAGACGCCTACCTGTTGGGTGTAGTTGGAATACTAACACAAGGGGAGGGCTGGGAGAAGGCTCTTGAAGAAGGTTTATTTTATTTAGTTCATCTGTTTAGTAATGTTTTGATGGTCAGAAAACCCTGGCAATGAGTAGAGCCCAAGAGGCAATTAGTAATGGGGCAGAAAATGTAATGAGCCAAAAAATGAATTAACTTGAGCAGACTAGGCGCAGACACAAGGGGCCAATGCTTTTTGCTAGTTTATAACCCCTGCCCCTCCACTGGATTCAGAAAAGTAGGATGAGGTGTGATTTAACATAGAAACAGCCCACAAGACATTTCCTACCGTACCCAGGATAGCTCTTTGCCACAAAAAGCACTGCTGATTCACCTGCAGGCAGTCAGCCTCTATCAGCTCTTGCCTAAAGCGAGCCTCTACCTATAAGGTTTCCTGCCATTACCACCACTGCTGAGAAGGGCAGACCACCACCATGCCCAGGAAAAGGGGACAGACAGGGGTACCCCGTCAGACAGGAGCTCCAAGCATTGCCCCTGCCCAGCAAGCAGGGCATTGATAGGAGCATAGTTTGTGCAGTACAATGATGAGCCATACACAGGCAATCTCTCTTTGGCTGATTTTTTGCTCTCTTTGCCTCTTCAGACTTTCTTTTGTTCCTCTGTTTTCTTTTCTCCTTTGATGGCTTTCAGGTATTAGCAAACATACATGCTTTGAATTAGGATTCAGTCTTTGGCTCTGAATCATGGACTGATACTGTTTTCAGCTTACAGAAAACCATAAGCACTTTCACCACATTCAAAATGCTTACACATTTTTTTTACAATGAACTTGTTTCCCTGTCTCTGACAGCTGTACATGAACACTGAGATGGGGAAAAACAGTTCTTTTGCCTGTACTCACATGTGGTAACTATCTAGTGAATGCTAGACACAAGGACACAAGCGGTAACCATCGCCCAAATTGTCACGTTAGCCATCATGTTAGCCATTCTATGATTAGAATCAAAGATAGTAATTCCTAGTTTAGGGAGCTGCTTGACTGAATCACAGAAAAACACAACTGCCCCCAAGTGTGTGCTAGAATGATTTTCAATGCATGCTGCAGTTCTGCAATGCACAGTCCTATATGGCCCACGAGCTTTGTCCTGAGGGAGATAATTCCAGCAAAAAAACCTCCCAAAACCCCAAATTTGTTATGCAGAGTCCAGGAAGGGAAACTTTGAGGAGAAAAAAAGAGCAAAATAAAAAATGCTCATATCATTTTAATTTTTTTCTTGCATGGATAGTTCAATGTCAAGTGAAAGCACAGGAAAGCCACAAAGCACACACACACTTCAACACTGCACCTTTCTTCCCAGATCGTGCCCAGTGCTATTTCATCATGGCCACAGGACCCTGGGGAAGTGGGAGCAGAAGTGAAAGAAGAAAGATGATCTTTAAAAGAACAGAACTGTTGAAAATTCAGAGCAAAGGAGTCAATTCATGGCTTTATCAGCACATAGCAAGTGGAAAAGCAAGATATTCCTCTTCAAAGAGGAAAGTCCCCAAATGTATAAAGGTTAAGATAAAGGGGCAGAATTTCTGCCTGGCTCCATGCAGCTCACGGCCACTCTGACACTGTCTGGATCTTCAGTCTTTTTGGGGTAAAGTATCACTGAGCACAGGAAAGTCATGATCAGCTCCCTGAGCATCCAAATAGAAAACAAGTGAGAGGTCTAATCCAAACCCTTGACACTTTATATCAACAACTGTAAATCTTTGCCTTAGCTCCTGCCAGCCTCCAAAGTTAAATGGAGAGAACTGTTCATTTATTATGCCTATACTGCTCTGTTGCTTCTAGTGAAGTTGCAGATTGTAATTGAGAGTCTGGTAAGGATCCCTTTTCACTGAGTGATGTTACTATCTTCCTTGTTGGAACTCTTTCAGCCTTGTAATAGCTCTTTCAGAAGGACAGCCTGATCTACTTTCCAAAATCTTCTGCAGAAAATAAGCTGCATTCAGAGCAAGGAATGAAGTTGAAATCCAAAGCCCTCCACAACAATATCTCACACACCTCAGGACATGCCCTGACGATCCCTCTGCATGAGGATGTTTCAGCAGCAGAAGGAGAAACAGCTTTCAGCAAGGATCCTGACGATAATTGACAAAAAGCCTTCCGCAGCTCAGGGAGGTAGGGAAAGCAGGAGACAAACAGCTCAGCATTCAACCCATCACAGGTCCAGCCTGGAGTGCCTGGGTTACCCCAACCTGGGCAGTGAAGCAAATTATGCTAGCAAAACCTGTTCTCTTTGGCTTCTGTGTTTAAAACATTCCACACAGAAAATAAAGATTAAATGGGAAAGGGGCACTCTGCTCTCAGTTCACCCGCACTAAAAAGTTACCGCTGGTCTCTGTGGTCTTGTCTAAACACAGTAGTGGGACACTCAAATTTTCTTTACTGCAGTAGAAAGATTGCACCACACATACATCAAAACTGTATTTCTGCTCTATTTTTCTCTCCCTGTCTCTCTCATGACTTCGCTTTCAATCCTCTTCTTTAAATTTAGTTCTGCCATCATTACTTGCACTGAGTGTATATTAGACACTAGACTATCAGAAATTAATGAGAGGGCTTAGCAAAGGCCGAAGAAGATAACACAAGGGTCAGGGTGGCAGAACTGGATGATAAATAGCAACTTCTTTATGAGTGCATTTTGGAGACACAAATCTACCTTCAGTTCTCACTGGTTACAGAAAGAACTTCAAGAAACAAACTCTTGTGACATGACCTTTTATCTCTAGATTGCTGTAAGAACACCTGGTGGACAAAACCAAATTAAAGTCTAAACAGGCACATGCTAAAAACCACAGAGGTAAGGACACACCATAGCTAGCTAGATCATTCCCGGTTTTGCTAAGCCAGCATGGTCCTAATAGGTCAAGCCACGGTGTCTCTGGCATTGGCCTAGTTAAAGGAAGCAGCCACTTGGTGTCTGCCACAATTACAAAGAAATTGTCATCTTGGAATAGATAGTCCTTTTCATAAGGACTGTTTTGAGATCTCTAATCTTTTCAGCATACCAATGTCTCGCAATTAATTTGCTTTTTGACAAGGCAGAAGATGTATTTCTGTTGGAATTGAACTGTGGCCAGGCTGCTTGGCTAGAAACAAAAGCACCTGGCTTTCTTCTTTGCTTATAGTTTGGAAGAGTTAATCCAGTCACACATTTCCATAGGACACAGACCAGACTGAACAAGTGTCTCTCCTTTCCCTTCCTGGTAGCTCTCCTTTTGAAAAAAAGGGGAAAGAACCAGACTTCTAAATACAAATGTGTCTCACGGGGTAATGGAGAGAAACCAAATATCTCCTCTTGTATCTTCTCCTCCTCTTTGCTTGTTTTCCCTCTTGTATGGGAAAAAGGGAGTCATTTCAGGCATCTTACAGGAAAGTGGAGAAGTTGCCTCAGGCTGATATTTTGCAAATGAATGATGAAGCCCAGATATGAACTTAAGATCAGACTGCAGCTGTAATAAAACTACTCTCTGCATATGTCATTATTAGTAGCAGTGGGAATATGAGAAATTCATAGGCTGAGATACAATAAGAGCCCTTAAAGTCTCAGCATTCTTCTGTAATTTAAATAGATTAAGGGTGCAAATCCCCCAGATGTAATCTCACGAGTATATTTTCCTGGCAATTCATACATAACCAAGAAGTGCTTCCCAGAGGTGTCATTTTCCTTCCCAGTATTTCCATCTTTCTACATCTAGTTTCAGCATCAGGCATGGAACATGGGAAGAACTAGGCAGAACCAAAAACTGTCTTATTTTGAAACTGAATGATCTTCTTCAAAGATCAGGTGTAGCTGTATGTGAGGAAAATTCTTGACACTCCTTGTATTTAGTTCAGTCAGTTAACTTTTAATACCTAATGCTATTTCCTTTAAGCCCTTATCACAGAAAGTATGTTCAGGGTTTTTTTTGCATCCAGGCAAAACAATTATTTCTTTATTAAAAATATATTATACCAAAAGGCAGATAGGGTGTTGGGTTTTTTTTTCCCCCAGAGAACAAAATAACTAAAAGAGGTTCAGGAAGAAGAAATGTGTCATAGGCACAGAAGCACTTTTTTGCATTGCAAATACAGAAGATCATAGAATCATAGAATAGGTAGGGTTGGAAAGGACCTTAAGATCATCTAGTCCCAACCCCTCTGCCATGGCCAGGGACACCTCACACTAAACCATATCACCCAAGGCCTTGAACAACCTGGCCTCGAACACTGCCAGCGATGGAGCATTCACAACTTCCCTGGGCAACCCATTCCAGTGCCTCACCACCC
>JANRGW010008224.1:2420-14432 GCA_024733675.1 Psilopsiagon aymara
TCCGAAAGTCCTTGGCCAGACCAAACATCACTAAGCCATAACTAAAAACATTGGTGTTATCAGCGCTGTTCCCAGGCGGAAAGTCAAAAACACAGCACTGTATCAGCTACCGAGAAGGAGAAAAATGGCTGCTACTGCTGAACCCATGACAGTTACACAAACCAAGAGTTAGATAATATTATTTTGACATTTCTTTTATCTCAGATCTGGGTGAAGAGATACAGTTACAGATTTTTTATTATTTCTTTTCAGGGTAAAGGAAGTTCCACAAACATTATATTGGAAATATAAATCCCATTTTATACTGCATTTCCAGATAGTGTTGCATTACTTTGAGAGAGCTGTTATCTATGTGCTGTATAACCCTGTTCTTCCTTGCAAACCCATCTTAGTGCTGACCACATTTCTTACCATATGCCTCCAGTTATGATTTCTCTGTCAAGTTGATGTGCTTGCTTTTGTCATGTTTAACTATTGTTATAATGCTTACCTTGATGCATTGCAGCTTGAAAATAGTCCCTGAGCCACTCCAGATTGTTCAGTCCGGTACTGTAGAACAGCCAACTTTGTGCAATGACCTCTCATTACACAAATGTTTTTGTAGGACATCCTCCTCGCATCTACTTAGAGAAAAGAGAGGGTGGTAATTCTTGAATGTTATTAATGATTCCCAAGTTGAGAACTTCTGTCCAAGAATAAATACTTCCAGTGACAGTAGCACTGTGTTGCCCGTAAGTCTGTTGTTACCAGTCATGAGATACCCTGAGTAGTGAACAAATACAGTGCTGTGAATTGTGAATAATATTATGCAGTGGTGATACAAAGTGGACACCACAGTGTAGGTAGTGTATGCTTCAAGAATAGAGAATGGAATTAGAAAAGGTGATTTGACTGCTATAGATTTGTTTTGGCAAGAGGAGGAAAAAAATCAAGAAGGGTAATGAAGTAATCTTTGTCTGTGATCCATAGAAGCCTTTTAATCTTTCTTTTTCTTCTTAGGCATAACATTATTGTCCTCTTAGTGTAGCAATATCAAATAGCAGGTCTTGAAGACTTAAAAAAAAAAACAAAACAACAAAACAACAAAACAACAAAAAAAAAAGAACAAAAAAATTGCCAATTTTATATTTTTGCCAATTTTACCCTTATTTATGGAATTCTCTTTTCATTTTAGTGGATACTGATAATTCCCTGTGAAAAAAATTAAAGTTACTGATGTCCCACATCCAGAGAATCAGGTTCTGGACTCTGAGATTCACCAGAAATGGTCAAAAGTATCATGTACACTTCAAATGCTTGGGCTGTATAAGCAGGGATGAGTCTCAGATGAGAGCCTGGTTGAATAGTGAGAGTGTGCACAGCTTGAGTCTTAGAGCAGCGTGTTCTTTGCTCACAGAAAGCCAATTTGGAAGAAGAGTTCTTTACTGTGTATGAATTATCATATCCTCTAGATTTGGGTACATGCTGGGTGGGTGGATAAGTTAGCTTGGAATGCTTAGCTGCCCAAAATGAAAGTTTGGGTTTTTTTAGGACTTGCTTGTGGGATATATATTCCTGGCCTTCAAACTTTTTTAATTCACTTCACATGAGAGTTGTGTGTTATATATAGTGAGTGTGGGATATGGAAAGAGTACTGTGGAAGAAAGAAAATAAACTTTTCAATCATAAATTCTGTTTTTGACCATGATGCCAATTTGGGGCAAGATTCCAATCATTTTGCACCCAAAATAGAAGTGTTAAAATCCCCCAAAATTCATCAGTCTCACTCATGATCTGAATATTTTCCCAAATTATAGTTAGGAAGCAAAACGCAGAGTCTTGAGGTATGTGTCAGCTTCATGATGAGAAGAGCAGCTCATCCTCTTTTACCTCATTAATGTCTTCCTGCTGCTTTGAATATGCTTTAGTGGCCAGAGGTGTGACCTCTGTGTCTTGATGTTGTCAAGGTTGCTGGGCTGTGAAAACAAATGTCAGGCACGCATCTTGGGTTTTGTATCCCCATATGCTTGGTGCTCCAAGCTGTGGGCTGTGTGTTGGCAGCAGGCTTCCTCTTCGCTTAGGTAAGGTGTACCGAAAGCTCCCCCAGAAGGCACACAGGTTTTGGTAGCAGCGTAACCTTTCTTCAGCTCTGGAGTTGAGCAAGCCAAGTGAAATTTGTGCAGGAGCTGAGCTGTATTGGTCACCAGAGGCCATCACAGTAAGATGAGTGTGCTCTACTGTGCTGCCAGCCTGTTTCTGTCACTGCAGTGGTTCCAAAGGGACATGAATGCAATTTCATGGGCAGCCTTTTGGTACAGAACTTATTCAAGATGTTTATTTTCCTGCACTGTAGTTCAGCAACATTTAATCATTTTGAGAGATTGGTTCTGTGGTCTGATTTACCAAATGTGGCCACTCACGCGATTGCACTGGCACAACAGGAACAGTAAGATGGGAACCAGGCGTGAGAACAAGCAGCTGAGATGGGACCTTTGCCCACTGAAGAAAATGTATACAGCAGCTTTCCTGGGTCTCCTGCAAAGCACAGTGTTTAGCAGATCTGACTCAATGGGCCTTGGGGTGTTTGTGTATATCCTAAACACTGCACTGGCACTACTCAACCGTATTTTGTTGAAAGAATCAATGAGTACCATTTCACGCATGCTTCTTTTCACTTACAGCTGAACCACGTTCATTTGTGGTTTAATGCCACAGCAAGTATTACTTCTAGAGTCACAGCCTTGTTGTTCAGAAAACCAGAGTATTGCACAGTGCAACTGTCAAGTCAGGTTACTTTTAAGGGAAGGCAATGCCCTGGATTGTTAAAGGAAGTCAAGTATCATTTATTTTGAGCCTGGGAACAGAGTAGCCTAATAAATACTAGTTCAGCTTAGGTAACACAAAATGAACTACATGATCTTTAAGGTCCCCTCTAACTCTAACCATTCTGTGTGTTATACATATAGACGTTATATAAATGTGATGAGCAGGTGTTGCGGTTTAAGGCCAGCCAGTAACTCAGAACCATGCAGCCACTCGTTCACTCCCCCACTTCCTCCCCCTGCTCCCGGAGGGATGGGGAGGAGAATCGAAAGAATGTAGCTCCCACGGGTTGAGATAAGAACAGTCCAGTTACTGAGGTATAACACAAACCACTGCTGCTACCACCAATAATAAGAATGATAAGGGAAGTAACAAGTGAAGAGAATACAACCACTCGCCACCCGCTGAGCAGTACCCAGCCCGACTGAGCAATGATCTAGCCCTTCTGGGTAACTGCCCCCAGTTTATATAGTGGGCATGACGTGCTGTGGTATGGAATACCTCTTTGGTTAAGTTTGGGTCAGGTGTTTCCTCCCAGCTTCCCTCCTCCCTGGCGGAGCATGAGGCTCAGAAAGTCCTTGGTCAGAGTAAGCATTACTGAGCAGCAACTGAAAACATCGATGTTATCAGTGCTGTTCCCAGGTTGAAAGTCAAAAACACAGCACTGCACCAGCTTTCTAAGAAGGAGAAAAATTACTGCTACTGCTGAACCCAGGACAGCAGGGCAAAGAGTAAGAGGCAGTGATTCAGCCTGAATCTGCTGTGAATATTTTAACTCTTCTTGCCTTGTAGGAAAAGGTAAGAGACTAAGGGTTCACAGGCGATCATCTCGTTAACAGTCTTGTGTTTCTTAGTTGAGGTCTGTTGTGTTTGTTATACAAGCATTTGAAAGTCATGTCTCAGACCCAAAATTTCTGAATTTAAAATATGGAAATTTTTCAGCTTTCTGTTTTTTTAACTCTTAGTATTTGTGATTCTACTCTTGATGACTGCAGAAAAATAATTTTTTGTGTGTTAAACTATAAATGAGATTACTTTGTGTCACTTTCTGGTGTGCTTTGAACTCTAACAAGCAGGGACAAAGTTACAGTAAAAATGATCCCTTACAACTGCCCATGCACCAAGAGCATTTTTTTTTCCTGTAATTCTGCACGTGAGAGAAGCGGGTAAAGAAGAGGCTTGGCAGTTCTCCCATCACCAGCAGTTCCCAGGCAATGCCTTTGCCGTGAGATCCTGCAGCTGATCCAGTAATCAGATGGTCTTTTATCTGTACCTTGCCTGGATAGAAGAAAACCACTGTCTTCGTAAGGTGCTCAGCTGCAAGACTCTTAAAGAAAAGTATGTCCATACAGTAATCCTACAACAGATAAAAATGGACCCGAAAGACTGAAATGCTGATAGTGGAGCACAAGGCTGAAGAAATAGGAACCAATTACAGAGAATGATTTCAGTGAATGAGAAACTGGAAGTTGGTGAGACAGCTGGTGGACTTGCTCGGTGGTTTACCACATGCAAAGGGAGCCACTCAGGAAAACAGAATATTGCAGAGTTGTTAAATTATTTATTAGTGCCAGTCCTCACTGCAGATACGCATCCAGATTTGTTGAGAGAGCTCAAGTATGAGATGGCTAAAGTGTTAAGACAAATATGTACAGTTTTATTAGAAATAACAGTAAAAAAGTGGAACTACATGTGTTAGATGGCTCTAGGAAGCATCTGGAGAATTACAGCCCAGTAAGCTTATACTGGTAGTCAGTAAATTAGCCGAAATAATAGTTACCGACAGGTCACAATTCATAGATTGCAGCCATCAAGATTGCGCAGGAGGAAATGGTGACGATGTCATGCCAAACTGAAGGTGAGGAAGGTGTTTTGACAGATGGAAAATCATTTGATTTAATTGATGAAAGCTTCTAGAAAGTTTTATTTTCCTTCACAGAAGAAACATTGGTACTACTAAAATGAGAGTCAGTTTATTGGCACGATTCAAAACCTGTACTGGAGACAAAAGCAAAAGGCACATTAGCTGGTTAGACCTTCTGAGAGTGGTACACTGATAAATCCTCACTTTAAACTGGTGGGCACTGTTCTGTTCTTACAGGCATGAAGCGGCACTGATGTGGGATTCCGCCTGCCCCACTAGCCCTGCCGAAAGGCAGAACTGGGAAGTATCTAAATGGTGTCTGATCCCTGAGCATGGAGAGCTATGAGGCTGCAAGTCTTACATCCCTCCATGGAGACCTCCATTTAGCAAAGACCTGGACCTGAGAATAACAAGCTCTTTCTTGGTATGCAGCTGACTTGAAAAATACAGTAGTAAAAGAAAAAATCCTAGTAATTTTGAAAACATACTGGTAAGAATAGGAAAAGTAATGAAGAATAGCATGGAGAATGTTACCAAAAGTAAAAGCCGCTGCATGAAGAACGCCCTCATCTCACCTCAAAATAGCATTCAAGTGTTAGTGGGAGTTCTAGGAACATGAGATGAAGCTGAAAAAGGATTGGGGAAATCTCTGTTGTGGAGAGTGGCTGAAGATTGTGGCTGTTTACCTTAGAAAGCTGTGAGTCAGAGAAGAGATGTGCTAGAACTGTGTAAACTAGTAAATGGTAATAGAAAAGGTAGATTGGGGTAATTTCTGTTTTCCTTGTCTTAAAGCACTACAGTAGGTGGGTATTTAAAGGAATGAGAAAGTTGCAATTCCAAAACTGATAAAAGAAAATTCTTACTCAGATATGTGATTGAGTTATAAAAGTCACTAAAGCAGGAAGTTATTATGCTGATGAATTTAAGAAGGTTTTAAAAAGCTTATTTTATTGGATATCAGAAATATTTACAGTTGCCATAATCCATACTGAAAAATTTTGAAGGGGATATTAAAGCCTCACAAATGTAATTTGAAGACAGTCTCAAGCTGCTAGAGGTATTTTTCTGTTCTTTTGCTGGTAGTTCTTCCTTCCTAATGTAAAGTGTAGGACTTTAGTGGTGTAATTTATATAATATTTGTATAAAAGTTGTGAAATTAGTTCTGATTCTCAGTAACATCCTATAAAGAGCATTCTTTGTGGGTGATACCTGAATTCAGAGTGGTACAGTCTATTTTCAGGCACTGGCTGAACAGAGTAGGCTAGGGGGGGTGGTTAAGAATGGTTCCCAGCATCTCTTGAAGTCACCAAGGTCTGTGGCTAAATAGAAGCATGCAGGTATGGGATTCCAGAAAGTAATAATAACATCAGGAACTGATGCAATTGTAATTCAGGTAGAAGGTGTTGGATTGCTTTTATTTGGTCATACAGCTATTATGTGTATAAGTAGAAGATCTTCATCTCTTAAAAGTGCCCTTAAAGCAAGAGCACTTTCTGCACTTGTGTTCTGGAGTTCATTTCACTTAGAGTGACTGGAAGGCATGATGTAAGCCACTGCTGTTGTCTTTACCTGATGTCTTCAGTTGAACTGTTAAAATAAAATAGGCAAACCTGAACTAAGGGAATATTTGTTTGCTTACAAAAGCACATGTCCTTGGTGTGGTTCCAGTGTGCATGGCTTTCATGGATATGCATGAGGTATGTGATGCATATGTGAGTACAGGGTGATGAGCCTTTGGTAATTTTTTGTAAGGTTTTGGTGTTATTAAATTATGTTTGTCCTTAAATGAATTTGACGCTGACACTTAGACATCAGACAGTTCATGTAGTCCCGCTATTTCACATGATAGTCCCCTCCTCAGGAATTGTTCTTGTGGTCTTACAAACGCATACATCTTAGTGTTGGTGAATTTATTCTGAGTTGTGCCTCTTTTTAGGTGACATATTTTAAGATAACTCAAAAAACCACAAAAATAATTAATGGTGTTGTCTGCAGATCTGACAGGTCTGAGATAGATACTTGAAAGGACTTTTGAAATCGAATCCTCTAGAAACAGGATAGCTATAAATGCAGAAAAAAAAAAAAGTATTTCTGCATAATTGCCAGAAAGTAAGGTAATTTCAAAATGTTAATGGAAAATGTTGATATTTGGCCTTCAAATGGCAAGCATAACACAAACCTAATGATTGGAATTGGTAAAATGAATGGAAAAAACACACCTTACTGGGGAGTTTTAGGAAATCATGTATATACCTATGTAGTAATAATACCAGATTTTTGTTTAATAAAAAAGGCTAGTACAATTTCTGTTAAAATAGTGTTAACTAGTTGGATTATAAATGCAAATAAAACTATTAACTTTAGATGGCTGGCTCATAGTTTGCAGTATCTGAGCTATCATGGTTTCACTGCAGAACAGCAGTCTCTCCAGTGCATGAGTCTGCATCACATGGTTTTATTTTTAGTATTGATAAATCCAGTATGTCAAGATCATGTGAGACTGGGAGTCATGCTGGGCACCGGGGGCTGCTCAGTAGCTGCCTCTTCTACATTCACTTGCTCTCTGCTGAGAGATAGACTGTCCAGGACTCCCCAGATCATGCTTGTTCCCCTCTACAAAGGTGTCAGCTTTGGCACACAGCACATTAAGACCAAATCATTCTTCTGAGTTTGAGATTTGGTGATGCATACAGTGTCAGGAGTGTTGGCAGCATGGTTGCAAGCCCATCAGGGTGCCCTGGCCATGGCTCATACAAAGCAGTGGGCAGGTGACAGCATCATGGTACCATGGGCATGATAAGGTACAACAATGCAAAAATGTTTTTGTTGGTATTTTCTACAGGAACATGCTTTGGAGGAATTGCCATCTAGTAATGGTAGCAAAGTGGGATATAACCGCAAGGATGTGGTAGGTGCTGATATGGAGGTTTGCTGAAAAATTTCTGTCTGTGCAGATGGACCACAGAGCAGGAGGATGCAGTGATGGCCATAAGCCACCTGACCACCTTCCAGATGAGGCTCTGGAACAAGGGATGGTGCTGAGAGCTGCAGCTGTGGGATCCCTGTGCTCCACTGTTTGGTGATGCTTAGCTGAATCCTTCTCAGCTAAGCTTCATTTCCTGTCCTGTGCTTGGCTACAAGTTAGCTTAACAGGGCTCCTTCACCCCTGTGTCTAAACACTGTGGTACTCGATGGTCTATGTAGTATCCTTGAGTCCTCCACAGAGTAGTCTTTGGTGCTAGGTAGATGGCTTTGCTTGGTGAAAATCAATTCTTGTTGGATCTTGGGTCCCATTTCTGACTCCATGCTTTTGATCTGTTACCCTAATACCCCATCTCCTTTTTTTTTCTTTGAGAGAGTGAGACACTCTCATTTTGTTGTTACGATACGATCCAGAGTCAGCCTCACCATACAGTCAAGTCAGATCACTAGCTGCTTAATAATTTGAACAAATAATTTCCAAATAGATCTGTTTGATCATCATGCTAGTGACATGTCTGCTTTGTTACTTAAGGTTTATGAAAAAGGGAATGTCCTGGTCTGTCTCGCCCCATCTGTTGTTCTTTAGGGAGGCACTGTACTCTGGAGATGCTAGCAGACTAACATTTCAAAGTGCAACAAGAGCATACACAGAACAAAACGTACTGGAATGACTGACTGCTTGCAGATCTGCATGCAGATGTGAAAATAGCTGCAAACCACTTAGCCAGCCATCACCTCTACCCCCAGCCTATAGACAGACACAAAAATTGTGATTTAATCATAGCTATATAAAGACACAGATCATTCCCCTTTACCCTTAAACATTGAATAGGACTGTATCTTTCTTTTTATCACATATTTACCATACTGAAATAATGTGTTTATTCCATATAGGTGCCACATTCAGTGCTCAACTGAGCTTTAATGTGATCCTGTTCTAGAAAAAAGAAAATGAAAAATAGTTTATTGTTGTATTTCTTAATGAAACACAATTCTTATTCCTTAAATCTCAGTTAATGAGTAAGAAAATATTGTTTTAATAACAGAACCACTGAACTGCAGTAACCTCATGTAGTCAGTTAACACACACACAGAGAAAACAAGTACGTCCCTGCAGTATTCCTTCTTACGCTATGTAAAAGTTTCTATGAAGTAGTTCCAAAGGTTGGCCTTATTCCACCTTTTCTTTTAGAAGACTGTTCAACCGTTAATCTTTCATTGCTGGAAGCTTTTCTTGGTATCTAAATGAAAACACAGCTTCCTGAATATCATCCTGTTACTTACAGTAACATTTAATAACATTTTACCTTTTTTTTTCCCATGTCATTCCAGTAGTTGATGACTCTTTGCATGACTCCACTTTGCCAGTGTGCATTTTTTTGTTGTATTGTTTCTCTTTACCATCTCAAACCTTTACTTCTTTCAATTTCTGAATTCTTCTATGAATGTTAAAAAACATTACTTTAAAATCTGCCAAGTATCTGAAGAAAAGAAACCAAAATTGTGTGTAGAGTGAAGGCAAGTGTTTTCTTCAGCCCAGTGTGAAGTAATGCCATTGCTACTTGATAAGGGAATGTCCGGTGGCAGTGTTTTCTGCTTTTGAGATTGAACTTCATGGAACCAGTCAGAAAGCATGGCTTATAGCACTTGTGAGCAATCTCTTGCAGATTGTATATTTGCAGTTTTAAATTCTTCTTTGGTGTTTTTTCTAGTTTCTTGCAGAATTGTCTGATTGCCTTATTATTCTGGTTAATATAAAGGTGTGGGGCTTTTTTCCCTCCCCTCAAACAAAGGCATCAGAAATGATGCAGGTGAATAAATAGTAAAAAAACCCCAACAACAGTGTTTGTTAGGAAAGTGCAGAATTGAGGGCAGGGAGAGTCAATCTATACTGTTACTTGTGTACATAGTCTCAAGCCCTTCTCTGGAAATACCTAATACATAGAGATACAAGACTTAAGCATGGAGAGTGCCATGGCCTGAAGAATAGGAAGAAGGCTTTGTGGTGGGAGGAAAGGTGCAGTGTCTTGATGTAGAAGGCTTGGTAGTACAGACATGGGCAGGCTCTTTGGGTAGGGTAGCACCTGCTCCCATGTAAGCTTACTGTTTGGAACAGTTGTCAAGTTGGTAACTAACTTTTAAGGGTGTTTGACAGAAATGTAGGAATTATGAAGTCAAAAACATTGTTTAAATACTAATACCTTTGCTTTGAAATAAAATGGTCCTATTTAATTTAGATTTTTCACTTTTGGAAAGATTTGGTAGCCATCTGCTTCTGCTTCTTTGCTCTTCCTAGCCAGAATAGCTCTCATTTTACAGGAAACCTGAAAGGAGACACAGTTGCATTGAGACTTTCACATGACAGGAAAGAGGGAAATGGTATCTGAATAACATAGAAGAAGTGCACGGGCAAACATGCTTGTCTTACAGTTCATTTCTTCACTAGGTTTTTGTCTTGGTCATATTCCAAATGCTCGTTGACAAGAAAGTGACTTGGGATAGAAAACTTCTGCTTATTTTGCCTGGTGAAACTTTTTTTAAGGATTTTACTGGGGGAAAAAAAGAACAATGCACTGCTTTTCCTGTCTCTTTTCTGAGTGAACTCTAGAATAAACTATCTAAACTATAAAAATTGCTTTCCAGTGATGCAGAGCTTATAAGCTAGCTGGCTCAGGCTCTTGGATGCAGATCAGACAATCTTGTCAGTCTGTGTTCATACACTGGCTGGGTTGTTAAAGGTTGAATATTGTTGCTCTTTGGTTTCTTAGAAGCAAGTCAGTTTCAATTCAGTTCCTTGAAAACTGCTTTCTGTGCCACAGGTAATCAATGCATTTGTTAATATTTGCATTAGTTGAGGCCAGGTGTTGTCTTAGGCAGATATGTCTTTCCTATCACCCTTATGGCCTGTGACCTGATAGCCTTATGGTGGTCCTTAAGTCCCATTAGGGTACCTAGGCATCACATTCCCAACCTATAGTTCAGCCCTGTAGTGTACATTGAGCAAGTACAGCCATGTTACAGTTCTGTAGAGCTAATCTTCCTTGCAGTGCTTGCCTAGCCTGCTTTTAGCTTTGTCTTCAAGGCTAAAAACATCAAGGCATATCCTTATTCATGAACTGTGCAGTTCCAACAAAATGAGGGTCTCTTCTGGTTAAACTTTACTCCACAGCGTTAAAACACAGTGGTAAAAAATGTGCTTTCCAGGGTTGTCTAGTTTGCCTGTTGAGATCCTTCTATCTAACTGAGTCCCTTATTTATAACTTCCTTGTGCCCTGCAAGTCAAACAAGTCAAATTATTGATCACTTGACAGACTACATCATAGGACATTCTGTATTTCACGAAGAACAAAGAAATTTAGATAAAAGTGGTTACAGGGGTTTGGTCTGAATACAGTCTGTGCAGAATTGCAGGCCAGCCAAATCAAGGATGGCATTTTCAAAACATGCTATTTAGCATTTCTTAGGGTATGGCATTTCTCTAGCTAGTATTCACTTTATCAGAAGTTGTATTGTATCCTTTGCAAATTAGGTGGGACAGTGTGTCTCAAGCCTGAATAAGAGCCTTCATGGGTATAATATGCATATTAACAAAGTAATTCTTGGTTGGTATCTATATATTGTAATATGATAAACTGAATGTTTTGCATTTAAATATTGTGATTTTTAGTTATTTGCTTGTTAATTCAGATTTTTCTTTTTCTTCCTTTCTGTCCTGAGAGGTTCAGGTGCAGAGTGGCTGCTCATCCCTTTCTATGTTCCATGTTACTACCCACTCCCTTCCTTGAATTGTTCTCCTTGGAAATAGACACTATTTCATGTTCCACTTGGTTTTCTGTGTCCATCTCAGCAATGATACAGTCACCCCAATAGTTGCCCCAAACACCACTAACTGAACCTCTTATAAAAGGTGGAAGATGAACATCTTATAAAATGTGGAAGCAAGGACAGGCAGCCTGGGAAGAATACAGGCATGTTGTCCAGGAAGCTAGGGACCAGGTTAAGAAAGCTAAGGCCCAGTTAGAATTAAACTTGGCTAAGGATGTGAAAGATAATAGGAAGGAATTCTATAGGTACATTGCAAATAAAAGACAGACCAGGGACAACGTGGTCCCTCTCCAGAAGCTATCAGAACTGGCTACCCTGGGTTTGGAGAAGTTTCCTCAGTCTTCACTGGGAAATGCTCTGACCACACCATCCAAGTCTTGGAAGGCAGACACATGGAGTGTGAGAATGAAGACCCTGGGCCCACTGTAGGAGAGGATCTGGTTTGAGACCATCAGGTTGGATAGAGCCTTGGGTGACATGGTTTAGTGTGAGGTGTCCCTGCCCATGGCAGGGGGGTTGGAACTAGATGATCTTAAGGT
>JANRGW010008226.1:3834-39724 GCA_024733675.1 Psilopsiagon aymara
AGCAGAATGACTTGGGGGGGGGGGGGGAGGGGGAGTTTTTTTGCTGTTTGGCCAAGCTATTAGTTTTAAGGGAAATAAGGGAAGGTTCCTTGGAATCCAGCCTCTTCCATGTGACAGTGTAGCTTCCAGCCTAGTGCTGAAAACCTGATTAATAGGGAATAACTGTTCATTAAAAGTCGGCAGATGACTGGAGAGTCAGCGCTCAGGTACCAATTAAGTGGAACTGTTAAGTTCTCCTTTGAGATAGTTTCTGAGCACCAGGTGTATGGTCATGTTTGTTACTATGAGCTTATTTAAAAAGAGAAAAAAGTTAAACTACTCCTTTGCTGTTTTTCTGATACAATAGCATGCTGTTTAGTATGAAAGGGTTGACTTTGCAGCCGTACAAACATTGCAGCAAAGTTTACAGCTGACAAAAGAGCCTTTCAGCACAAAAATACACATTTGTAAATGAGCCTGTGGCTTGAATCCTGTCCCTACTGATGCTAATAACAGTGTCCATGTCTTATTGCTGCTTAGTGTTCATTATAAGGGAAAATATTTTTGACATTTTCAGTGGAAAGGCAAAGGGTTCTGTGGTGTGAAGACTGTTTCATAAGCTGCGTATTGTGAGGCATTTTGGCAGGGGTACAAACTTTCTCACTCTGTGCTATATCTGTTCTCTGTATGAAGAGAAACTCAATCCCTAGGGCTATCAATCTGGCATCTTACATCAGCAGTAACCTTACTGCAAGTATTATTTGTGTGCGTGTCAAAAAAAAAGTGCTATTAGACCTTTGTGGACAGGAGTAAAAACCATTAAAATAGGTGCATCTTCTGTTTACTTTTCTTAGAACTTCTCTTGATTTAGTTCTGACGAGTACATTCAGCTGACTCACATTCACTCAGCCGTGTTTGTCTTAAGTCATAAGTCTTTATTTTGACAATGTTACCTTGCTCAAGAGCTTGTCAGGCTAACGATATTTTTTTTTTCTGCTTTTTTACTTATTTATCTGCTTACTGTAAAACTGATGTGTTTGAAAGTGTACTGCTAACTCATAAGGAAAGGATAGGGCAAAAATTATATTGTGTCAAATATTTCTATAGGCAAATTTTGGTGTGTTTCTTGCTTGCTGCTTAGGAGTATGAACTTTTTTCTGCTGTTGTTCCAGTACACCACTCTGTCTCTCCAAACTGAATTGTTAACATGTGGTCATATAAATACGAGCTTTAATACTGCTCTGTCCATGGGATTCACTTATTTTTCCTGGTTTATTTTATTTGGAAAAAAATAATATTACACTGCGTGGCAAATCGAGATTACTTCAAAATAACTTCAGGATTAAAAACAAACAAAACCAACCAACCAAAAAACCCTGAACAAACCCTTAATCCTGGTATTTGTTTTATCTTGTAATACAAGCATGTTAGGAAGATTTTTAGGTTCACTTGATGATTATGTCATTGAAATAATATAGAAATTCGTAGTATATGTTTTGTAGGTTCTTTCCTAGTGGTTAGAACCTGTAATTTCATGTGGTTTTAGCCTCAAAAGTGAGGGCATGATGACCTTGCCAATTTGGAGACAGTATTTCAGCTGGACATGCATCATATTTCCTGTGGTGTTGGTTCTGTTGTTACACTGTTACGGTTGACTAGTGGCAAAATAAACAAATGGGGGAGCATCTGTGCTGAAACATACAAGTTTGTAAACTGTTCAGTAATACTTTGTCATCTTCATTCATGTCTTTATAAAATAAAGTGACATTCTCGGTGGAGAGCTTACACATTTGATCCCAGGAAGATTTTATGACAGCTGGCATATAAAATTACCCTTTATTCAATGTTGGTTTGATATCTGCTTAGTTTCTTATCTGAATTTCTCTTTTTCTCATGGAAGACTATTAAAGTGTACTATTTTAGCACTGAAATATGACATCATTAGTAAAGCAGAAAGAGTAATCATTCAATAACCTCAATAGGCTGTAAATCTTCCCATATATTGGTATCATTTAAACTATCTCAGTTAGGGTGTTAAGTGAAGTGAGTTTTGACTTTCTTATGGTACTGATGCTGGCTGTTATTAGTGTTTGTAGTATTTGAGATTTTTCTGATGGGAAGGTGCTTTTTTTTTAATGGAAACTGCAACTTAAAGTGGCCTTGATAATAAATTTTCAGTTTATGTGCTCAGGTATTACAAACATACCTTCAAATTCTAATACAAAACCTGGTAAATGTGTGCTTCAGAAAACTTCTCCAAAATCTATTCATCAAATATGTAAATTTTAAGAGATGGCTAATATATAGCCAGCATCTACTTACACAGAGCAGAAATGAATTACCTTCAAATCCAGTTGGAAAGAGGAGAGTTGAAACAGCACTCAAGGCTAAACTCACTACTGGGTTTAAGTAGTCACAGCTTCATTAACGTAAGTCAAGTCACAGCAGTGGTAAATTTTGTGGGGACTGTGATTCACTTAACATAGGTCCCTTCCAGTTTATGCATGCTTGAGTTCTCAGTCATGCATTTAAGGGCAAAAAAATTGATCAAATTTGAGTGTCTGTTGTGTACCTCTGTAGAGTTCTCATGTGGTCCCTCTTTCCAAAATATCAGTTTCACAGCCTTTTAAATGTATTTATCTTTGTTACATCCCCATGAAACAAAGCAGTATTTTGTAGTTAAGAAATGTGCTAAAGGTGATATATCAGTTTGACGGACTTCACAGAGGAGGTTCAGAGCCAAAAAAGGATTTCATGTTGGTCATATTTGTATCTGACACTGGATAATGTCGAAGCTAGACCATCCTCTTGTTAAATGGAAAATCAGCTGATGCAACACTTTCATAGAGCTGCTGGATTTTATAATGATGGCAATTATTGAAGCTCTAACCATTAGCTGTGTTCTTAATTAACCTTCTGGTT
Source organism: Psilopsiagon aymara (assembly GCA_024733675.1). Lineage (NCBI taxonomy): Eukaryota > Metazoa > Chordata > Aves > Psittaciformes > Psittacidae > Psilopsiagon > Psilopsiagon aymara. The sequence continues at coordinate 6,736 of JANRGW010008226.1, forward strand.
GGACCTGCAAGTTTGATAACAAAGGGATCACAAATATGTTATATTTGTGTACAATAGTTGTTTCATAAATTTTATGGATAGATTTCCATTCTGTTTGTCGTTGCTTCTGGCCTTGATACATTATAGGACCTACCTGAAGAGTTTGACCATGCTAATTTTATTTGTATTGATGAGGGCTATAAAACTTGCTTATCCCTCAGGTGTAAATTATGGAATTCAATGTCACTGTGAAATTCAACTATCAGAAACTCTGGAACACTCTTGTTTCTTCAGGTGGGCAATTTTTTAGACTTGCCTTTATAGACAGATATTTGAAAATATCCCTTGCATCTTCTTTCAAGGGACTGTATTCTGTAATTTCTGCCTTTTCACATGTGTTTCAAGTTGCTACCTGAGATCACAAGGGATTTCAGATTGGTGTCTAATTTTTTAGTTACTATTCATGAGGTGGTAGGATTTATCAGCTTTCTAAGGTCCCAGTAAAAGTAAAGATTTGGATAAAAGTGAGCTGAACTGATCAGTTCCCATAAAAATAGTCTATACTGATTTGCAGGACTTTTTAGTTTGATTGGTTTTGGGGGTTGTTTTTTTTTTTTTTGGTTTGGTTGTTTTTAGTTGGGTTTTGGGGTTTTTTTTTGGGGGGAAGGGAGGGGTTCATAAGAAAAAAAGTACCCGTCCTAGAAAAGAAACATAAATTTATCTATTAGGAAGGGTTTAATATATGTTTTTGTAATCAAACTTGTGTACATGTTCTGAACTGTAACAGTCTGGAAAATAGAAGGAAAATGTAAAAATTAGAAGGAAAATATAAAAATCAAAAAAGGCAGATTACTTCTTGTAAGACTTAAAAGGAGATTCAACCATCTCAAGACAGGACCAGTTACTCATATTTTATTCCTGACCAGTGTTTCTTAGAACTGTTTATAAAAGTACTGCAGTGATGGGAGTTATCCATCCTCCTAAACCAGTCTATTCTACTGCCCTTCTACCTCTGTCATCTGGTATTTTGGTGCACACAAGAACAAAAAATGAATACTCCAAATGGTGAGGTACCCTTTGATTCTTATACTATTCAGTGAAATTTGTACTAGTGGAGCTTGAAGCTCAGACACTCGGGGGACTGATCGTTGTGGTTTTTAACTGCTGTAAAAGAGCTTGTGTGAAATTTTCATCAGAACTCTGTCATATGTTCCAATGAAAGATCCTGTTTGTTCCCAGACAAACCTCTTGTATTTGTCTGCTGGCTGAAACATATTTTTATAGTAGTGTTAAATGTGGAAGAGTAGATTATGCCTGGCGATATATGTTTATCATTGTTTGTTAAGGCTGTAAGAATAAGCAGTATGACTAGGAAGCCTAGAAGTTGAAAATAGCATGTGGCACTTCCTCCCAAAACCTCACTGTTCCTGCTGTTTATAGATGTAAAGATCATTGTGCCACTGCCACGTGAGAAATGTCACATCCATGTCAGAATGTGCCAAACCACCAATGTATGCATGCTCAGACATTTTTGTACATTCAATGAAATTAGATAAACTGCTCCTGCATCTGAATACTTCTTGGGGGACAGCAGAATGAACACGTTTGAAGAGAGAGACCTCCTAAACAGAGTATGTGACACAAAAGTAAGGAAGACATACAGAGTTATTTTTACCCCTGGTACCTTATTTCAAAGCCAAACATAGGGCACACGGAGCCATCAGGAGGATGTTAATGAGATTCTCTCATTGTGAGGCCATCTAGTAAGGGGATTGTATGTAAGTCTATCTTGTGAAATTATAAATACTAATGAGTCCATGCTCTAAGATAGCACATCAGCATGGTAGTTTTTTTCTGCAGAGACGTCAGGTTGAAGTATACACATAAATACTTGTATTTCCATCTCCTTAGAAACAGCAGCATTCCAGCCCGTAAGTGTTGCACATAAAACAATGCATAGCAGAATTCTGCTAGCTGGAAGTGGTCTGGCTTTGTAAGATGATTATAGCTAAATGCATTGCCTACATTATGTACCTACTGTCTTGTTCCTTCTGCAGTAAATTGTGTGATGGTTAAGCAAGCCTTCAACAACTACTGTGTTTGGGCTTTTTCTTGGCTGTGGTGAGGCAAGGGCACTCTGAAGCAATCTGATGATAATATTCCAGGTTCGTTTAGGTGTATCTTGGCTTCCACCTCAGCAGAAGCAGCAAGCAGATGCAGAGAAATTGCACTTGCACTTTCTCAAAAGAGCATATAGGCTTTTTGTTTGTTAGCTCCTGTAACAGCATAGTAGGCATTGTCCTTTTTCTTGCAAGCTAATGAAATGTAATGGTATGTTGTATATAGTTTTTAGATAGTGCTATATAGCTATTCAGTCATCTAGTTTCCTCTCTGTTGCTTCATTTTGATAGTAAATGTAATTATTCATAAAGTGAGATCAACTTTTTTCCTCATATTCAGAAATCAGTATGCAACAATAAGAATTTGCAGTACATGTTTTGATTTTGTATGGCCATGATGGTTTTCACATTGTATTAATTTGTAAAAGATTATTTATCCATATTAAATGTGATACTAACATTTAAATGTAGTCTTGTGATGTATCTTTACACCAGCTATCAGAAAGATCAATAGTTTTATTCTGTTTAAGAAATACATGGCTTAGATTCAGCCATTCTTTAAGTTTCAGTGTTTCTACAGTTTTACTTTTTTGTTCTAGTGGTAGAAGCACCAGCTCTGTAAAGATAAGGGTTTAAAAAAGTCCTGTTTCCTTTTCACAGAATCAGATTGAATTTCTCTTTCCTCTAGGACTTCTGAAGCTGCTTGTAATTTAAGCAAACAAACTAACAAAACCCTGCAACAATGAAGAAAATGAATCTTCCTTAATCCTAGATACTATCTATTTTACCTGTTCTTAACCTGAAACCTGCTTAATTTGTCCTTTGAAGGAATGAGGATTCTGCGTCTCCACACGTCTGTTTGGTTGTCCATATGACAACCTTTTCTAAACTGAATGACTGTTACCACAGATAGTGCTGTCCCTTTTCTCTCCAAAACTCTTGCCTCACTGTGGTCTAGGTTTTCTTATTTGTGTACATCTTGGTTCGTGTATATTGTGCACAAACAGAAATAGATGGCTGTAATTGATTAGTGCCTGCTAAGACATAATGAATTCTCTTGTGCCTGTAACACTTACTGTATTATATCTCAGGAGAAAAAAAACCTTGGACTCGCAGTCAGTTTTCTGTTTGGTATCTCTTCGAGATGCTTTTCATCAGAACAGAATGACTGGTTAATTTTTATTTCATATAGATGTGCCTCATTTATTCTAAAAGATACAATGTGTTCTGTTTGTCTTAGTGAATTTTATGTTATGCCTTTTGGAGAACTTACTGCTATGATTAATTGTGAATTAAATTGTCAAAAATAGTGTGTCTGCAGATTTTATATAGCTATTGTGTTTTAGCACTGAAGTTAATTAGAAGATTGAGTAGAAGCAACACCAGGAACCTGTCCGAAATGTCTGTTCAATTGGAATAGAGCAATATAGGTGATGTAATGGGGAAACTGACTTTCGAAGAATTAAGACTTAAATCTGCGTAATTAACATAGAATAATTAAGTGGCATGAGAATGAGAGAGGGCAAACAGTGTCTTTGGGAGAGGAGGTATACGAAGATAGTCAAATAAAAAATTATTTGCCATAAACTTTTTAAATGTTAGAACCTTTTTAGCCTCTTGCTAGCAGATACAGTATTATGGTCTTGATTTATTCCATAAGATGTTTCTGAGATCAGTAAGTTAAATGCTAAGCTGTATATTCAGTAAGCATTTACAAGCCCCACCAACTTTCCAGGATAGAGGAGCTGTGTTAGTATGAGGGTTTAGGGTAAGGTGTTGTTTGTGTGTGGCTTTGGTTTGGGTTTTTTTAATGCCCTCTTCAAATTTTGGCTGTGCCAGGTTAGGAAGGATCCCAGTTCTAACCTTTTCTTAAGAATACAATCCAGCCAACTGTATTTGAGGTTATGTTTCCTTAGTAAGGACAGATGGAAGAAAGGCTCTGTACACACACAGAAATGAGCAACTGCAAAACTTGTCGAAGTTCTACGAAGTACATTAAAGAGAGCACTGAAGAGCATGGGCTTTTTTTAAAATTGCAATTGACCTGAAAGACATTTCTGTAATACACATACTCTTTGTGTGAAAGCAAACAAACATGCAACTGATTTTTTCAACACAGACTTTGTATTTTAGCCGCTTGGCAAATACTTTCCATCTCCTGTTTGATTTGTGCTATAATCGCCATGATTTTATGAGTCTGTGGTGGCAGCTGAACTGAAGCACTTTCATTCATCACCATCTTTTAACAGAGGTCAGCACAATTCTACTCAGTGTTAGCTTTTATTTCAATTTTGGGCAATCAGTGAAGGGAGAAAGGATGTGCCTAGGAAGAAAAACAAATGTTTTTTTCTTAGCATGTTGTTTGTGTGTACAATTAGTTTCAATGGCAAAACAGTAAATGCAGTAGCTGCATGTTAATGGTCTGTTAAATATAGTTCAAAAAACTAGTGATTCTAATTCCATTTTTGTTCATAAATATGGGTTTCTACTTGTGTTTTTAAACAGAGCTAAAGTTCATTCTCACAGGACTTAGCTTCACTTTGGTACCTGCCTGGTGTCCTAGTAAACTTAAAAGGAATTACAGGTGGCAGCACTGAAAAACAGGAAGGAAAAAAAGTCTTGTCTGGGGGGGTTGGGGTAGGGGGGAATCCTTTAAAAGATCAAGGCCACGACCATTCTAAATTCTTTGAATTTATGCCTTTCTGGATTTTCATTCTGTAAGGAGTCATAAGGGTTGCAAAAAGGAATAGATTTCCAGGGCTACTTTTATTTGGAGAAATACTGAGTTTCAAACAATGAACCACGAAAGGTTGATCTTTACTCTCCAGAGGACTATCATTTGAGCCACATGTTAAAAGGAAATGAGTTACTATTTTCTATCAAAATGTTAGCTTCCTCTATAGAAAATGTCACTTGTCAAAAGCATCTTTTCCTTATATTGCACAATCTAATAGGAAACACCTTGTTCAAATGCATTCATGCTTCTGTTTCCCTGTGTTAACTGTTGAAAGGATAAACTGTTGTCTACTGATAGAAGCAAGAGAGTGATGGTAGGACATAATGATTTTTAATTCTTGCTGTTAAGCTTAATTCCTTATTGTCTTTGAGCAATGTATTTCAACCTTTTTCATTCAATGTATCATCTGTGAGCTGGGAAGAGCAGCAGTAGTTATTATTTCATATGCTAGGAGGATAAGAAGTGAACCTTTCAAGTTTAACATGGTGTTTGGGATTGTGTTTTTTTTACTTCTTTAGAATAGTTATCATCAATAAATCAACATACCTATAACGTGTGGGTGTCTTAAAAGGATATCTTCCAATTCTTATTCTTTCTGATCTAAATAAAGTTCTGTCCTCCTTTTAACATTTCATTTCATATTTAACTCTGAGAGAAAAGGGCTTGATTAAGGAGCATCCTTCTAATGAACAGATGCATTCTCCAGATACATATCTTCTCCTGAGTTCCCTTCTTTGTCTTTCTGGTGCTCAAGGAAAGCCAGTTTTCTTACTTGCTTGCCAAAGGAAACTGATTTATGTCTCTAGTGTACAATTAATTATTCTTCTAGAATAGAATAGAGTATTTCAGTTGGAAGGGATCTACAATGATCATGTAGTCCAACTGCCTGAGCAATTCAGGGGTGACCAAAAATTAAAGCATGTTCATGGCATTGTCCAAATGCCTCTTAAACCCTGTAAGGCTTGGGGCATCAGTCGACTCTAAGAAGCCTGTTCCAGAGCTTGACCACCCTCTCGGTAAGACATGCTTCTAAATGTCCAGTCTAAACCTCTCCTGGTACACATTGTATGTTGCAGGATAGGCAGTAACTTTTGTCAGACTGGTGTGGCTGGAAATGGTTAACAAGTCCTTCAGGCTGGAAGTGAAGATGGAGTTTCTCTGGTTGGTGCTGAATTTTTCTTGTGTGTTGCGCAGTCAGCGGTGGCTTGTTGCTGTCTGTGTGCTTCCCTGGAACTCCTCGCTGCCTGTTTATCCAGCCTGTGCTTTGTATGCTTGTCATGAGGGTGTTACTTGAGACAGTGTCAAAAACCTTACCAGGGTCAAGGTGAACAGCATGTGGTGTTCTCTCCTCTGCTGAGCTAGTCACCTCTTTGTAGAAGCGTACCAAGTTGGTTAAGCGCTATTTACCCGTCATAAATCCATGCTGTCTACTCTTGGTGACCTTCTTGTCAATTCCATGTATGAACATGGTTTCCCGGATTACTTACTATATCACCTTCTAGGGACTGAGGTGAGGCTGAGCAGCCTGTAGCTCCCTGAATCCTCCTCCTTGTCCTTCTCTAACGTAGGAGGTGATGTTTTCTTTTGCCAGCCTTTTACAAAGGCTGTAGAGGAGTAATTCTGGAAAAAATCTTTCTAGTTATCTTTAACAAAAATATATTTCTTTATATAAAGGAAAATCTACTTTAAGTGATTTTTTCCATCTTTCTGCAATTTGAATTCCTCTAGCAATGAATGAAAAAATGAGACATTATCTTACATGATTAGCAGGTGTGCATTTCAGTTACTTCACTTGGTAAGACTGAAGAAAGCCTGGTGAAGATAGGATTCCTAAAAAGCCTTTTCATTAAAAGGAAAGGATTAGAAGCTGCTGTAGGAGGCTTGTCTAATCTCTTCTGTAATACAGGAGTGCTTGCTAATTTTTGGCTTTACTATTTTAAGTATGTGAGTTAAATCTAATGAGATGTGTGTAATGGAGCCATATTTTGTCTATATAGTTGCTGAGTTAAATCAGCAGTATTGCCATGCTTCTTAAACTAAAGTTAGGAACTGATACAATAATGGTCCTAAGTACCATGTAACTCTGCTGCTAAGTTACCCTTTTTTCCTCTGAATATGCATCTAACTGCAGCATTGATTAGAGTTGCATGTTCACAAAAAGGGAAAATTGACCCCTGCTGAGAGTAAGTGGGAGATTAGGGTTTTTTTTACTAACAAACCATCTGCTTCTGTGTTTACTGAAGACATGTTGAATGTTTTCTTGAAGATAAAGTGACAGTCTGAGTCAATAAACAGGTTCTACTTTCATCTGATTCTTGGAACAGAGTTAATTTATCTGCATATTTGATGTGATACCATCACTAGCAGAATTAAAAGTTGTTCTGCTTTTATTCCTCTGTGGTTTATTTTTATTTTAGTCTAGCTATGATCTTATGTGTCAAGAATGCTTTTGTTTTATCCATGGGTTAAGGGGGGTGGCGGGGGTGGTTTCTGTTTATCTGTTTTTCTCATTACCTCAGCTGTAGCGCTGTAAGCGCTGCTGTAAAGATCAGCTATGCTATTGGTCAGGTAGCTGGAACCTTTTGTAATTGGATAAAAATGCCAGTTTATAGATATTTTTTTGTATGTAGTCATGTTTTGCTTTAAGACTTACAATGGGGTAAAGGATTACTGATTGAAAGAATTTCCCCATACTTTTAAACTGTATCACTTCACTGTTTTGATTCTTTATGGGCTGGCATTAAGTACAAGGTTATGTATCCATTATAATAAATATATTATAAATGCTTCTTCTGGTTTTATATTTTAGGTCTAAAAATATCTGAAGATATTTTAAGTGGTTCAACAAGTAACGCTCTAATGGATGACAGAGAATTTCCACCAAATAATCTACAAATAGACTCAAAGGACAGTCTTCCTGCTGACTATAGGGTGGAAAGTTTGGCATCACATTTGGTTTCTTCAGCTGATGAAAATGAAAATCAACTTGACAATGATGGCAATGAGGTTCTGACCAGTAGTAGCATTGCTATGGGACGACAGGAGAAAGGTGAGCAGGACAGCATCAATAATAATGAGAATATAGACACTCGAGACTGTACCCTAACCTGTAAGGAGGAGACTGAGAAGAGGTTTGTGAATGTCCATACGGACCCCCAGCTGGAGGAAAAGCCAATTGCAGAAAAACAGCCAGGTGGAAAAAGGAGTCCAAGAAGCAAAAGAAGCTCCAGTAAAAAATCTAAAGGTACTTGATAAAAAAGTGTTATTGTTCTGTTTGCTTAAAATAACAATACTGCAGTTCTGATTCTGTGAACTAATAAACGAGATGTATTTTAGTTGTCCTACTAATTATTTTTAAAATGTCACTAAATGTTTGGGGGTTTTGGGGTGTGTGGTTGTTGTTTGGTTTGGTTGGTTTTCTGGGTTTTTTTCTCAGCATTGCTAATAGTCTTAAATCAAGTGCAACTTTAGATCCTTCTGTATTAAAACACTGCTTATGTAGCAAATGGAACATATCAAGTGGAGGGAACTGCGGAGTTTCAGTATGGAAATTGGGCTGACTTCCAAATCAGAATAGCCAGAATTTCAGGCAGTATGGTTCTGTTAATTTGAACATCAGGATCCAGTGTCCAGATTTGAAATCTTGGTCACCAAGATTTCCAAACTACCAAATAGTTTGATCTTGGCCTGTTGTTGTCAAAATTTACATTGTTTTTTCAAAACTTAACAGATACTCCCAGGAAGTGCATTTTGGGTAAATGAGCTGTTCAGAAATGCGTTTCTACCAAGTTTTTATGTTATTTCTCCTTTAGATCTCTTAGCTATGAATTGGATAAAGAAAATATAAATGTTTATTACGCGCTCTTACTTGAGGTGTTCCTTCCCTTTTTGAATAAGTAGGATTTGTCTGCATCAACTCTATTATTATATTGGCTTCTCATCATAAAGCTTATGTCTGCAGTGCTGCAAATATTTTCATTAAAATCAACATGTGTTTCATAGCATAGGTATCTTTTGAAAGTTACTTGGAACAACTGAATCATGCCTGGTTTTATTTTTCCCCCATCTCTTTTTTTTTTCCCTCCATCTAAAGATTGAGAAGATGGGGAATTTGGCTACTTCAAATAGATACTTTTAAAATACAGTTTTCGTGATAAATGGCAAGTCTTTCATGGCCTGATTTGAAAATTGATTATGATCTTAAAGGATTGTAAAATAAGAAGAGAAAGGAGGGATTCCTTGTATTTCATATCTTGCACACATAGGCAAAATCTAGAAGAATTGTATCTTCCAGTAAAGAGGATCCTGGTATCTGTCTTTACAGGGAGAATGAGTTCTTATTAAATGATGCAGAAAGTCATTCAGTATATATTTAAACTGTAGATTTAATGTTAGGAAAGAGAAGAAAATACTTATTTAAAATAAGGCATTGGCAGAAGTAATAGAGAACCAGTCATCTGTATGACAGCAAGAACATGAAACAACTTGAGGAAATGTGGTACAGGTGCGTGGACAGAGATACCTGAAGCATGATCAGAGGAACAGAAGGAAACAGGAAAAGGAGAAATTTGCCCAAACATGGAAAGTTAATACAAACTTCTGTTTGTATTCTCTCTCTGTTAGTGGTGGTGTTGAGAAATACAATCGACTGATGCAGAAATACCGCAGAACAAGCTGTGCCCAGTAGATGTCAGCTTTAAGGCAAAAAGCAGAAACATGAAATAATAGAAAATTTCATGGGAAAATCTGGAAATGTGAAATACCCGCACAGAGAACATCCTGCCTGCAAAAGTCTTAAAAGTTTTAATTCCTATGAACAAACTGTTTTACTGCTTTGCTAATGAAGACCTTTGATTATCATAGAAGGATGATCAAAATACAAAATTACATTTTATTTCCCATTAATTACAGGCTAATTTAGCTTTTTAGATGTTCTCACATGATGGTTCTGCTGTTTTCATGCAATGCAGTGACTGTGTCACAATTTCTTGGTGTTACAAATCTATTTTACTGAGAATTTTCCATTCAATTTTTAACACCAGCTATTTTAAGCGATTCCTGAATTTCCCTCTTTCTAGTCTTTATACCAACTCAGAGATAAAGGAGAGAATAATCAAACCAGAGTGGAAGACCCCTGAGTGAGTGAGTGCCACACAAGCAATCTGAAATCACAGCCTAAATACTTGTGTGGCATGTAATGGCGATTTTTTAAGTACTGAGAAATTGTGACTGAGATACTTTGACTTATAGCTAAAGAAGAGTTTTATGAATCTTCTGGTTTCCTATAAGCAAACGTGTTAGGGTTGCTGTTAAGTGTCGCCATTCTGGAAAAGATGACGTTTTACTTAGGAGGCATTTTGTTCATATTCCTTCTGCTAGTGACTAAAACAATGAAACTGGAATATGTAAGACTGCATTCTACATGTTTTTTATTTGGGATTTTGCTTAGCAGAAGATTGGTGATCATTTGAGGAGTCAGTCTTCTGCTGTGGACATGCTTTTACTTAAGAAAAAGCAAGTAGTCACATTTCCAATGGGTTTGACATTCTTTAAGTATTTGCTTATAAAGCTTAAACAGTTGTAAGTTTGATTATTATGGTTTTGTAGATGCTTAGAATATGTTGGAGCTATAATTATTCTAGCCCCTACAATCAGTAAACTGAAATGCAAGGTGAAGAATCACTACATCTGGTTGAAGATTCACCTAGTTCAGTATCCTGCCCCAGACACTGGCCAATAAAGAATGGGTAGGTAAGACTAAAGGACAAAGCAGAGAGGTAGTGATTTTTTCATGTCTTCTACTTGCCATCAACAATGATCCATTCAAGATTTCCCCATATGGGAACTGATAGACTATAACAGCTTCCAGTAAATTTGTCACCTGACTGGCAGTTGGGTTTTTGAGCCCATTTCCTTATCCTGGAGTAAGTAGCACCAAGGTTTCACCTAAGCATTGTTTGATGAAGCACCTCCTTTTAGCTTTCTTGATGCTGCAGTAGAGTGAAATGACAGGTCTGTAGATCCCAGATCCCAAATTTCTCTCACATTCTTTTTGCATGCTAATAATAGTTTTGAAAAGATTCTTAATTATATCTGCTTAAGGAGGACACTGGTGATCAAAGAAATGGTGTAAATTTAAATTGACAGATTTAAGCTTTGGTGATTATTCATACTTGGATTCCTTGTAATGAGTCGTATTAAATTTAGTGCTGTAGATTCATGTAGTGATTCATAAAGTGTCAGCTGCTTCAGTGCATTTTTGTAAATGTGGACTTCAAATTATCCCTGTTCGCTGAAAATAATTTTAGCTTTTACCAAGCGATCAGTCCTGGCATAAGTAGTAACTTAATATTGTAAAATCACAGTGTGTAATTGCTGAAGATAGCATAGTGGTGTAACTTAACATTTAGTAGATTTTTCCTAAGTTAAATTCGACAACATAGGCTTTTCCTCTAAATTATTCAACTTCTTTCTTAAAGCAGCTTGAAGGTGGGGGAAGAAAGTGGAATGGTTGGGATGAATTTGGTGTTGCAGCAAACGAAATATATTACTACAAATTAGTCAAATCCTATTAAAAATCAAGCAGTATTATTTAATTTAGGGTCCTGTGCTGCACTAAACGAGATTTGGAGCTTGTTCAGTTAGAGCATCCTTTCCACCAACACTCCTGTCTGAAATATCTTCTCTTAAAAGCAATATATATAAATGCTTCCTGGTCTTTTTTTTTTCTTTTAAACAGCTCTTGAATGAATCAGTCTGAGCCAGCTTTCTGGTACTGAGTACCAAAGAATGTTTAAAAAGAGAGATTGCCATATGTTTTCTGTACTAGAAACTAACGTTACTGGTGACTTGAGCAAATGCTACTGAATGTGAAGATTAAAACTCAGTTAAAAATCAGAGGACAATATCCATAATTTTATTTTGATAGCAAATGTCTCATACGTGCACCTCTGACTTCTTCCTAGGCAGGAGGCAAAAGCGTCTTAATTTCATGTGCTTGCAGTACTGACAGAACAAAAAATGCATACTAAAAAAATGTTTGTCATTTTTATTCGCAAGGTCTGTCAAAATTGGGGTTTTTTGCAAACATGGAGCCCCTTCTGTGAACTCTTAGGTAAATTTTGAGGAAGTTTGCTTCTCTTCATGTCCTGTGAAAAACATTGGCTCACCCAACTGGGCATAGAAGATGTCAGCTGAAACCTCTGTGAGTCTGGCAGAAACTTGAACCTAGCTCCCTGCCGCATTCCTACTGAGCACTCTTTGGAGAATTGATATCTTCTGTGGTTTTGCACATTTATTTTCATAAAGGTTTTGGTTCCATTCTAGTATGGAACCAAATATCGATGTATAGAGTAAGTATCAGTGGTTTGCTGAGTGAAAAAGGTCAATCCTGGCCTCTTAAAAATACCAGAAATCTATGTCTCTGCTGAAAAATATATCGTCTTTACTAAAAAAAGTAATCTGCTTCGGACAGTAAGATTGAGTGATTTCAGGAAGAAGTCATGTTGTGAGCTGCTTTCAAGAACATGGAGGAAAATAAATAGGGATCTTAACCCATAACACCTTTATGATGGAATAGCATTACTAAGTGTTACTGCCTCAAGGAAAGTTTTTGGTTAGTGCTAAGGCACAAATGCTGTTTTGTGTTCAAAATAGAAGGTAAAATTAACCTGAATGGTTATAAAGGCCTTGCCTCAGAATCACAGGAGTAGTTTGAGGGCAGAATTTGATTCCAAGTGAGGAACAGCTCAACTATATGTAGGAATAATGTGCAGTTTATAAACTATGTGCTAGCAACAGAGACACAACAACATTACAGTGAACATTTTGCATGGTAGTTGCTATTGAGCATGTTTCAGTCAAGGTTCATGTTTTATTAGGATGGGTGATTATTAACTGCTTAATAAAGTGCAGTTTGAAGGGCTTTTGTTTGTTCGTTTGTGTCCATGTCATGTCCCCGTCTGTCCCCCCAAGAAAATGTTTGCCAGAACATGTGCGCCCTCTTTCTAGTTTGTGCTGAACAGAAAGCTGTATTTTTAAAAACAACCTTAATTTCTTCTCTAAAAGTACTTCCTGAATTGTGTTTTGCATCCAGTTGTGTCTGTTGTTGCTTTTGGCCCACTGGAAGCCCAAATAAACAGTGGAAAAGCAGAAACATTCATTAATATTGAAAAATCAATGTTAAGTTACAGCCATATTTTGTTTGGCAGTAAGCCCTGTGGAAATAGCCACCAATGGCAATTATTAGGACTCCTGACCTGGATGGTTTTCTTAATAAAGAGTTTAAAATGGCCAAAAATAGAATGGTGGAGCCTTCAGTGGACCAGCTAATACCTTTCTTAAGCCCTGAACCTTCATATAGGGTTTCAGTTGCAATGAACACAAGGGAGTCTGAAATATGCTCAGTGCCCAAGCTGCAGAAACAGTCGAAGCGTGATGGTTACTTGAAAGTGCCCCCACCTGTCCTGCTTTTAAATGATGACATGATTTTCAGCGAATGAATGCAGCTGGGGGAGAATAACATACTCATCATAGCTTAAGTTTATGGTGCACATTTTGGTGGCCAAATTTCTCTAAATTGTTGGGGGGGTTTTAAAAGTTCAGTTCTATGCAAATGTATCAAATTCAGTATTGTTTTATGAAAGAAAAAAAAGTTCATTAATTGGAGGAATAAGCTGTAGTTTTCTGGTTACTCCTAAGACTGTGTTGTAGGAAGGCATTATTTATTGCTTTTATTGTCTGTGAGAAACTGATCCAGTCTGTATATGGGTAGTTGATGTTTCCTGCTACTACTGCTTGCTCTACACTTCATCCTTTGTCTCATTTAATGTTTCCTGATAACTGTCATATTGATGATCAGCAGTGTACTACAAATATTGTGTTTCTAACAAAGAAATGTGGGATTTGCCCCCAGGAATTCTTTCCAGTAACATTTTTATACTGTTGTGCTTTGTTATCCTTCAAATACCTTACCAGCCCCCCCCCGCATGTCTGACTTTTGTTTTGACTTTCCTAAAATTGGAGACAGGCAATATTGGACTGCCAGGGAATATACCATGGAGAGCCTAGTTTTCTGCCTAGCAAGAAGTTCTGGATGCTAAAGTCAGTTTACACATCCTTGTGTCACTGTTATCAATGTAGATCACCACTAACTGGCTCAATTCCCTGGATTCTCAAATAAACTATGCAACTAGCTAGGGGATCTTCCTTTTCACATTTTCTGGGACAGTCCCCTTGGACATTTGTGCTCCCCAGTAGAATCATTCTCTGTCATTATCTGCTTCCTGCTATCCTGAATCCTAACTTAACTACTTGTTCTTTTTCAAGGAGTTCCTACAGTGGTAACCACAGCAATCAAGGAAGAAAATACTCTTATTACAGATACAGATTCTGTGCATGCTGAAGGTGCTGTTGAAGCAAATGAAAACTTTCACCAGAAAGAACAAAAACACACGTTGCAGTCTCTTTTCTCTTTGCTCCGTGACGAGGTTGAGCAGATGGATTCAAAGATACTGCCCCTGTGTCTCCATCAGGTACTTACTATGATTCTGAGGTGCTGCACACTGTTTTTATTTGAGACCTTTATTCACTGGGAAGAAATGCATTAATTCAATATATGCAAATATTCCTATCTGGACAGGGTATTTTGATTGTATAACAGATGATCACAGCAAGTATCTCCTCTAAGGTCTTGTAATATATGGTAAATTATAAATTGCCTTGAAAGTATGTTTTCACTTAAAGGACACTCCTAAAAGATGGATTTTCCAATTCCATAAGGATGAAATTCTAATTCGGCTGAAAGATTAGGAAAATCACTCTTCATTATAACTTAAATACGGTTTGTAAGACGCTGGATGGACAGCTAATATCTAACTAACATTTTAAATTTCAAATTGTTGTTACTGTTACAGACTTTTCTAGCATGCATGGTATGTGTGAATGCTAAGATTCAAGATTTCGTAGTGTATACCTTTTTTTTTATAGCATAGTTGCCCCTCACTTTCCTTTAGCAAGACCAAAGGAAATACTGTGTGATTTGGAAAGCAATCTTTTTTACTAACTGGTCAGTACGGTTTTCTTTCTGGAGATTATGATCCAAGATGAGTACGTTGGTAGGACTTGATGCAATACTAATTTGTATTTAGTTTTGTCACACTAACTGTGGGCTAGAAGACATTTTGCTTGGCTGTAGTGTCTAATGTAGGCTATATAAATAGATACTATACCATGTCTGAGTTGATTTAGTTGCATTGTCTTTATTGTAGAAAATTAGACAATTGTGATATTTTAAACTCCTAAACTGCAATGACACTCTTACATTCTTATTATCTTTGATATAAATAAGTGGTTATATTTGCAAAAGAGGTTTCTCTTTAATATTTCAAATTACAGATAATTTACATGTGATCTAGAATTTTAAATTATTTTTTTTAACCTGTGTTTGAGTGAAGATGCTTGATACCATTCCTTCATTTATTCGAAACTTAGCATTGATGTTAACCATTTATACCTTTAGCCGCACCAAATTTGGTGGTTGTTCGTTAGTACAAAAGTCAGTTTTGAAAAACAACACAGGGCAAAAACTTCAAAAGGCTTTACAGACATTAAGGAGTGCCATCAAACATGATGAGGTGAAATCTTCAAACATGAGTGAGGAAGCCAAACCCTAAGGGTAATAACCTCTTGAAAGTCATACAGGAACTGTGATAGAACTGAGAATAGAAACTACATTTCCAGATTCAAACATGTAATGAATCACCATCTCTTTTTTCCTAAGAGATATCAAGCATTTGAATGGAGTGTTTGAAAGAAACAGAACTTAGAAGGATCATAACGCACTTTTTAATCTAGGAAAAAAATAAAGGATTTTAAAGATAGGATTCATGTTTTCATGTAAAGTGCATCTATTAAAAATGTTTTTTTCCTTTTCCAGCAAATTAATCTCACATCTTCAGTCTTTTTTCAGGTCGTTAATACAGCCTGGCATTAACTTTCTTTTATGCCAAGTCTAGCAAATACTCTTCTACTTTATTTTAAAGAGCTTTGTCAAATGTTCTGGAGTGTTAACAATCCATGTTGTTAGTGGAAAGCCTGTATTGGAATATTTAAAGGCTGTGGGATATTAGAGGCTGTTCTAAGGGTTAACTATCAATTGAAATAAGATACCATTTCCTGCCTTGGATGGGATTCATGTGATTTGTTTAGCATATGTTACAGAATCTTAGAGGTACTTACTTTAAAACACAGATGCAGAGCTTTAGCAGATCCTGAAATACTTAGGAGGCTACTGTAGGTAGCAGAGAAATTTTGTAAGACAATAAAAGACAGTGAAATACAAAACTTCTTTAGAAAGAACCCTAGAAGTCGCTTACCAATTCTGTTTTGGAGGTACTGAACTCAGAATGCCCTAGTGGTTCGTGATAAGGCTGAGAGCTAGGGGTTCACAACTTGTAATCTAGACTCCTCTATCAAGTTGCTCTTTCTTGAGCAATTGTGCTTAGACTTTTACAAAAGTGCCCACTTGTCAAGCCCTTTAAGCTATGAGGCCCTAAATTAATACGCCCCAAAGATTTTGAGACTGAATGCTTGTGTGCTGCCATTGAAGTCATTGGCATATCAGCTATGAGGTGTCTCAACTTGAATGTTTGCGTATCAAGGTACCTACAATTATTGAGCACATTTTGCAAGCATGGCCCTTGCCACACCATGCATGGCAAACAGGAAGACTGCCAGCATTGGCTGTCCCTCAAGATTGATTAGTTAATGCTCGTAAAGGTCACCAATGCTGTAGAGTTCTGTGAAGCAAAATATCTTTACTTCTGAAATTTCTATATTTTATTGTATTTACAAACAAATCCATCCTTATTTTTCAGTTTTCTAGGAAAGCTTGCCCAGTTTTTTAGCAAGCACAAACAAACCGTTGTTGCAGATCTCAGAGATTATTTGTATACAGGAAGGAATTGGAAGAAACGTTAGAGATCACCACGTTAGCTTTTCTATGCAGTGTTGCACCTTCTCCTTTGCAGGCATTGGCTCTATCTTTTCTGTTATACTTCCCACCACCAACTCAGAGTCAAAGTGAAATTCTCTTTCTGATTAGAAAGATATTTTCTGACTGTCTTTGGGTACTTGCTTTCTCCAAGTTGGTTTTATGGACTGTAGTACAATGGTGTCTTTAGCCTTTTAGTCCAAGAAATAATCCTTTATGTGAGTTGGGGCAGGGAGGCGAACCAAACAAACACCTGTCCACCCCCCACCTCCAAATCCTGAGACATTTACTTGATGAAGAGAAAAAGTACTTCTTCTAACTGGCATCTTGATACTTCTTCTGGAAGTTCTACCACTTCCATGCTTTTAATTTTGGCTTAGACATAGCTGGTTGAAATCCAAGACATCGCTAGGAAGAGGACAGGAAAGCTATTTCTGTAGTCTGCAGTTAAAATATGTAGCTCTGATATAGCAATAACTTGGTATACTGGAACATAATTTTCTCTTGTGCTTCCATGACTCTGTTCTTGGTTTATACACAGCCTTTCACTGTATAAACCCTTGGTCGTCATATATTTACTGTTCCTTTTTGCAGTGATCTGTTAAAGTTAGGTATAATAAAATTACCCAGCCAGAGTGAAGTTGGTTTTAAGATGTTGCAGCTAGACATCTTGAATGCTTAGGCAGGGATCTCTTGTTCAATTCATAGCCATTGGCTAACATATCAGCTGCTACAGCAGCATTTGATGTGAGCTTGCACATTTTGTAAAGCTAGAAGGTACCAGAGATTCATTTAGGTGTTCAAGTGTTTTTATGGAGCCTGTCTTAGGTTTGATTTTCCCTCTCCTTAGTGACTACTTTGGAATGATTGTTTTCTCTATATTAAACCTCCTTAGCACTTTGAGCTTTAAATGCAGTGACAAAAGTTTGCTTATTTCTTGTGTCTGTTTTCTGGTATTTCTTTGTTTTGACGTATCTGTATCAACATCCATCTAAGAGAATAAGTCTTGAAGATCTGTTGTGATTTTTAGGTTTATTTTGTTTTTATCCAATGGTCTTCCTTGGCTGAGCTATCCTGTTACAAATCCAATTTTAATTGTTCTGTCATAGAAATATCAGTCTAAAGGAGGAAGAGCTACAGTTTTGTTCTGTGTCATAACAACTACAGAGCAAATCAAAGAACTGCCATCTGGCTTAACTGCATGACTTACTCTATTGTTGAAGAGCTTCAGACATAAAGATGTTAGGCTTAGTGAACTGACACATGAGGTAGAGGATCTTTAAATCTTTTTAACACAGCAGAGTAGCTTCAGGAAAGGAAGTGGCAGAAGGCTGCTGCAGTGCTATTCTCTGGCTTCTGTGGGTGGTCTAGGAGTAATACAGAAAGAAATTAAGAACTTGAGTCTGTTTGTGTTTATGTTATGAATTTCAAATATTCATACTTTAAATTTTTCAAATTTTATGTGCTTGAAGTATCTGTTGTAATCATTTATAATAAATAGGATATAAGCAGGAAGGTCACTGGTGTGTCTCCCATGCAGTGATAGGCGGTATTTTTAGAGTCTTTTATCCAAAGATTGTTCTTTTGTCATCAGTCAGGAAACCTCAGTTTCTCTGTTTTGTCACGATGCTCGGGAGAACTCGGCATTGATCTTAATTTGGTCAAACATAAGGGAACAATGGTCAGTAACAGAACTCAAATTCTTCAGCTTGTATCAGTAAACACAGTACTTCTAGGTAATTTTCAAACTTTCTAATACGATAATTTAAAAAGTTCCTGAAATAGTTTTTTGTTGTTGTAACAACATAAGACCCAACTAACATTTGAGCAAATCCATTTTCTTTGTCATTTGATATTTTGTCTAAACATCTTTCCTAGAATAAGAATATGTGTATTTACTCTGAACATTAGTATTTTATCCAAACTAAATATGAACCTCCAAAACAGATGTTTAAAACCGATAATAAAAAGTTCATATTACATCGTTATCACTCTCACGAAAATGGTGGTTCTGATTTTTTTTTTACTTTTGCAGATAGCTGAGACCTATTTTCAAGAGGAGGAATGTATCCTTTTATTTGTTGAAATTGTTACCCAGTATTAAAATAATCTGGTATGATAAAACATAAAAGACAAATGCTTTGTCATTGACTCACAGGTTGTGGGTCAGGGTTAATAAGAAGTGAACAGTCATAATTTACCCCTGAGTGAATATACAATATGTTATCAAGTCCTTCTTAATCAGACAGCTGGAATATGAATTAAGTAATAAATCCACTTCCAAACGCTGTACTGATACAATCATTAGTAGTTGTGCACGAAGAAGGAAGTGAGAGAATATTTTCAAAGAGCTTCTGTTTTCATAGGAGAAATTCTGTTCTAAGCATTAGTAACTGGGAATATGTCCAATCTAGAAAGGATATGTGTTCTGTTATATCAAATAGGGCATAGTTATAGTAAGAACAAAATTATCACAGCAGTTTATTAGAATATGTACTATAAGTGTCTAGATTAGAATCAAAATACCAAACACACTGAGCTAAGGGAGATCAGCAACCTGGAAAAATAGCAACGTTATTTGGCACATAATTACTCAAAATTATATCAAGGTATTTTGAGAAACTGTTGTAGGAAAATACAGGTAATAGCTTCTGGGAACAGCCAATTTAATGGTCGTTTGTTTTGATTTGTTCCCAGATAATAAAGTTGCGTTTGGTCAAGAAGACCAGTGTTTAACTGAACTGCTGCTAAATACTCTGATTTTTATTTTTTTTTTTTTTCCAGTAGTTGTGGGAGAGATTAATTGTATTAAACCATAAAGTGAAATTACGTTTTAAGAAAAGGTGGACTGGTTTTTCCTCTGTTTGCTTTGAAGGGAAAGTAATCAGACTATAAAGAGGTGAGAGTGGTAAGCCCTTAAGGTATATGTGATTCACTAAGATGCATCATAAATTACAGAATTTGTGCATACAGATTATTATGTAATTTGTTACAAGCAAAATACAGCAAATAGGCAGTTGTAAAGGTTAAATAACATCCTCAAAACCTAGACAAATTCTGTTAGCCTATAGTGCAAAACTAGAGAAATAAGTCTGGTGGTAGTATAAAAGCATATGTAAAATAAAATACCCTTCACTGCCTTGGAAGACTCTACTTCTGTCTTGGTCATCCTAATTCAAAAGCATCCAACAGAGAATGCAAAATACACAGCGCTAATTAAAGGCATGGAAAAATCTGTAGTAAATTATGGCTCTGCATGTGGAAATACAGTAAATTTAAAATGCATTCAGGAGTATGATAGATAGACAGTTTCTCTTTCATAGAAGTTACTTTAATCAGAGGGCACTATTTAAAGCTGATCAAAGGGAATATTTTTAATGCAATGTACACCTGCTGTGTGGAATTCAACACCACTATATAATACATATTTATGAGGGATCTCTCTGTACTTGCAAACATCAGTTTCCTGAGGTTAACAAAGAACTTACTTGGTCATGTTGCACTATATTAATTATCCATGATAGACATTTTCATTCATCTCGTGTAAACTTAACAATAATTCAGGGTTTGTTGCTCTGATCCTTTAAGGCTATCTCTCTGATCTGTAATTCTGTTTCTAATACCAGATCTCCTGAAGGCAAAGAATATTCTTTGCATTAATGTTGTTCAAAAGCCATGGTGTGTATGAGGCTAACAAGAATAACAAGTACTGGTTGTGTCTTTGTAGTAACTGCTCCAGTGTTTTAATGAGCATGAATAATGGAAAATATTTTTCCCTAGATGACCAAAAACCTCATTCACCGTACTTCTTTTCTCATTCTACTATAGAATTAAATTCCAAATAGCTGGCAAAGCATGGCTTTAAACAGAAAACCAAGCAATTCCAGTTGGATGGAACTAGAATTATCATGAGTATTTTGAAAGTATGTAACTACCAGTATACCTTTGTGATTATTGATAACCGTAAAGGAGGGGATGGAGTTCTTTGTATAGAAGTAAGCAGAATCTTCAGAAAGAAGGCAGGAAGAACTCAGGTGTCCAACAGTGTTCTATACAAAGGTTGAAAAGGGGGACAGTGGGTATTTCTTGAAAGTTTGGGTTGGAAGGAGTTTTCTTTAAATGCTGCCCCCAGCTGGTCAGTAGAAAGGAACCATATTTTCAGGTAGTTATGGTTATTGGCTTATAATTGTAATTCTTGAGAGATACGTGCTGGTATTTGATTGTTTTGCTTTTCATTTTCTGATAAGAGTTGTTGGCATAAGAACATTTGCTTCTTTTCTAGAAAAACTTTTGTTTTGCTTAAAGCAGGTGGTAAGAGGTAACTGCTGAAGAGAACAGGATTTTCATTTTTGGAGCTTTTCTCAACTTTACTTTTTACTTGTGGTTTCCATGCCTCCATTTTGTTCTTCCTTGAACAGAAATCTGATGCTAGCTATTTTTCATTCTGGTCCAGTTATCTGAAATTTCAGGTACATAATGATTGCCCTTTCAAATATGCTGCTGAATATAAGTAACTCATAACATGTCCATATACGTGTGCATTTTTCTTTAACCTTCCATTCAGATGAGAAGGCAATGAAGTTTATTCAGCTTGAACGACTGTATCATGAGCAGCTGCTTGCTAATCTTTCTTCTATACAGGAGCAGTGGGGTGAGTACAGCCTAAACTGATACAGTAGAAGAGAAAGCTAATTTGGTTTGTATTTCTAAATAATGGAGTATACTTCTTGCCAGCTTAGAATGTTACATGGCAAAAGCAGCATTTATATCAGAATTTTTCTAGCTTGTAACAAGAAGAGTATTCCTGCTTTAGATTTCTTCTCACACATTTCATGAAAAAGGTGCAAATAGTTTGTCATTCTTTATTAATTAAGACTTTGATCCACAGTTGGTTTAATCTTATTTTTGGTTTAGAGTTGGTGAATCTGATGCAATGAAAATAAAGAGTGTTGTAAAAAAATAGAGTGCTTTTTTGCACAGTCTGTAATGAGACTGTAGAGCCTACAGGAGAATTGTCAGTATTTCTCCATTAGTTTCATGTTTATGTTAAGGCAATAATACTTTTATGAAAGTACTTTGGTTAAAATTGATTTTGCTTTAATTTAGAAAGAAAATGGAAAACAGCAGTTCCTAGTCCAGTTACAGCACTGAGGAATTCAGCTAAAGACCTGAGCAGTGAAGAGCTGGAAAAGCTTACTAGAGTTTGCTCTTCCCATCAACAGTATGTATAAGAAAATATCTTTACTTTTCCGGTATTTACCTTAGCACAGGTGTTGTCTCCTTGCAGGATAGGTCTTTAAAAATAATCAGTGTCAAAATAAAAGTTGCATCTGTTGACTGCAGTGAATTTAGTTATAAAGTGGAGGTTCTTTTGGATGTGTAACTAAAATTTGGCCATTACCATGAATTTTCACATGTTTTAATACAGTTTAAGAAATGCATAGGGACTAGATCTGGTTTCAGGAAATCATTAGCTTGGCAGGAATGAAGTTTTGAGTTTTAGTATTTTCAGTCAGAGTAAAAACTGAGTAGTGTTAATTTAGGAAAAGAGAGGCTATGGAACTGATGATGATGCTTGTGTCTAATACATATCGATTTACTTGTTGGTTTTAAATTCAGTTGTCCAGCATCTCAGATTCCAGCATCTGTGAATTCCATCCATTTGTGAATTAAAAGGCTTTAATTCACAAATTTCCCACGTTTTAGGACATTTCTCAATGCTTTAAGTCATTCTAGTTATCTTCTCTTGATTTCATAAATTGCGTAAATATTATGAAGTAGTGATTCTATAGTTTTGTAGTGTGGCAGTACTCTGAAAAGATGTGAAATCTGAGTTCACACATGCTTTGCCTTATCCATCAGCTTCCTGAATCAGTACATGACATCACAAACTTTTGGACAGTGCTAGGGTGCTCTTCTGGGTAGTAACACATATGGGATTTTGCCCATCAGGAAGGAAAAGATCTGTTATTTCATGGGTGAATGTCCTACCTACCTACCTCCTAGGCACTGAGTTCGATGGGAAAAATGAATAAATAAATATATATATACCAGGTGCCAATGAACAGAAAATGATCAGGCAACAATAATAAGGAAACTAACCATATTCAGATGCTGTGAAAAGACCAACCTGTGACGAGGGAGATGCTCCCAATCAGATGGGGAGAGATAATTTTTTCAAATACGTTTGCACTGGCTGAGTCTGGATGTAATAAAAGCCAAGATGCTCCTGTTGTTCACAGAGAATATAATTATTTTTTCTTCAGGATGACCACAGAGAAGTTTGAAAACAGCCAGGCTGATAGCCAGAGCCCAGCAGGGGTTGTTTGGGTGGGAATCCTTGCAAAGTGTACTTCTGCATTTCCTTAGGAGGATGGAGCAACCCTAGCCCCATGGCTGCGTGTTTACACCCACACCTGCTGCTACTGAGTGATTGCCTCTGAGTGCCTGCAGGGTTCCTCAGCCTAAATTTCCTTGCACATAACCCTAGAAGCCCACAATAAACTTGAGATCCAAATCTATAGTAATTTATATACTGCATCTAGCAGCACCTCCCTATTGTCACCTTGATTGTCACTATTTTGAGAATAACTCTTCTTTGTCCTAATTTTTCCATGCAGCCTCACTTCAAAATACAAAATTTTGGTTATGTAACATCATTCCTGGTTCTGAGAAACACTGCACTTTGATAAAAATTAAGGCTTGTGTTCATTTGCCATGATTAGTTCTATGTATTTAGTAGTATTACCCTTCTGAACTCTCTAGGCAAAAGATTTATTCTTTTTTTTTTGCCCCAAACTTTAATCACCATTTATTTTGCAGTTAAAATTATATTTTAACTGCATGCAGGTCTCAGAAAACCTGAGCATTTTGCTTTTGTAGTTGAAAGTAATGTAACTCTGATAACAGCTACATACTGAAATGTTTGTTCTTTAAAGGTAGTTTTAAGTGTCCCTTATTTGAAGTTTAAATGGTAAAATTTAAAAGTCAATGGAAGTTTTAAACGTTCTTGTTAGAGAGTGTGATCATAGGTCCTTTTGCCTCTTCCCTCTCCTACTTTTTCAGTAGTTTACAAATTGATGAACATTTTGTCTTCATTGCTGTATGAAAGGCTGTGAGGCAGACACTGCATGGTAAAACACATTGTGCATGAATCTCTACACAGTTTTCAAAGTCCACACATTGTTAGCAGCGCTGACTCACCAGGGAATCCTAGTGGAAGCTACTGTGTCTTAAGTACCCAGAAACATGTCCCATGTAAACAGTCTGTGGACAGAGAAATATGTTTTGTGGGGATTTTTCCATTCTTCAGTCTCTGTTAGAATGATTAGTAGTTGTAACTCTAGTAGATACTGGGTCCTTATGATTTTTTAAGTTGGTGGAATTCTGTTTGACCATAATGTTTTACAGGAAGTTAAATCCTGTGATATTTTGCAGTAAGTTTTCTTTTGACTGCTTTCCTGATTAGGTGGAGCAGTGTTTGGGCTAATTAGTCTTCTCATGATATACACATGTAGTACAGATCTGTGCTTGAAAATATGCTGGCATGCTGATGCTGTTTCAGTGTAAGAAAACTTCTGTGCTAGTAATAGAAGAGAGCAAAGGTTTATAAGATTTCAATTATATTTCTTACAAAGAACGTTGCTACTAAGTTGATTAATTTATTCTTTTTTTCTTTGTTGCTGCAGGCCACAGGCATCCAAAACTAAGGTAAGCAGCTGATTAATTGAATCTGTTTCATCAAAGACTGCTAGAAATATATATTAAATATTATTAGATATAATATTTCCAGTTTAGTATAAAAACTATTTGAAGTTTGGATGTTTCAAAAAGTCACAGTGTTCCTGTTTAATTCCAGAACTTACAGGAAATACTATCATATTTTACAGCTACCAACTGCGGGAAATACATGGGAGAGTGGTTGTTTGCTTCAGTTAAGAGAATCAAAACATTTAAAGGAAAGAGAAGCTGCTGCTTTTAAATCAGGTATTTGTGTGTATGTGCATGTGCGTACATTTGCTTTAAATACTACAATGTACTGACATATTACTGTAAATACTATGAAACTATTTCATTTGAAGCTACAGTGTTTGTTGGATTTCTATGGATTCATCCATTTATGCTAATAAATATTTTTTTCACAACTGCACATTGGATATACACTACAACAATTACAATTGTAATCAGATGTGGATATTCAGAATTGTAATTTAAGTAATTTTAGCCTCCATCAAAAAAAGGTCTTTTAAATATGCATACATTTATAGCAGCCTACATCAGCTATGAAACTGTGTAGAACTAGAGTTAAGATACATAATTTGGATGTATAAAACTTAAGGGAAACAATCTGATGACAAGTATTCTAAGTTGTGGCAATTCAGTATATATAACAATTCAGTAGTAACTGGTTTAGTATCTACTGTAAATTATGTGCAATAGTCTGATTTAGAAACACGTTTTTCTTTCAGCAGCGCAGAAAATTAGGAAGCTTTTCAGGGGTTTTGAAGAGAAAAATATTCTTCAGTTACTTTTTTTCAGTACACACTTTTATGTCTGCTTCATTTATTTCCTGCTGCCTTGGCTGCTTTGTTTAATTTGTTGAGGTCAATGGGTTCGTATGAAACATTTAAAAATTAATCAGTTGTTAAAATGGAGACAGGGAGCATTGATAGGCTACCAGGCTGTGCTTTACATGTTTTCTCTTTTAAGCAAGAAGTTACTGGGTTTTTGTTTTGCCACATTCCAGTTGCCAAAATTGGCCTAAACTCTATACCTTTCCTCAAAAGCGGCAGAATTTCTCACCAGAAAAAAACCCTAAGGTTGGCCTAAGTGACCTTTCAACCTAAAGAATCCTAAAAGCCTGTATCAGCCAGGATATTGAGGAGAATCAGGAACTAACAAAGATACAGTGTCACAGTTCTCTACATCTGTGGATCCTCCTCTTCATCCTCCTGACCCCTATGCTGTCTTTGTTCTACCACAACACAGAACGTAGAAAATACCAAACAAACATGTTAAAAAGAAAGAACCCAATGGTTTATTTTTGGATGTTTGGAAATTCCCATGGAAAAAAAAAAAAACAGGCACTTTTATTTTATTCGAAGTGGGAATAAGAGCTTTCTGGAGAGCACGATTTCTGAAAACTTGAAACTGCTGAATTACGAGCATTTTGTGCCAATGCTTAAATACAGTAGTGCAAGGTTAATGTGGAAGTTATTATGGTATAAATGGATTTTTTTTTGGTGCCTTTCTCTTAATGTAACTCTTCTCAAAATGTCATCAAAATCTTTGCTTTCCTGTGAGATGCCTGTAAATTAATAAAACTGTCCCATCCAATAGAATGACGCAGAGATTTTTCCAGCAGCGCTAAATACTTTTTCAGTACGAAGATAGGAATAATTCAAGCCTAACTCAAATTTGAATTTGCAAAAGATGCCTTTCACAAGAGCAGCATGTTCTTGAAACAATGAGTTGACACCCTGATAGGTCTCTTCATCTGTTAAGTCAGTGCGTGGTAAATTAGCTACTGCTGCCCCTCACTGAGTCAGCGCGTTGGCAGCAGGGGGCTGAATGTTTTTGTTGCAGTTAGAAGGACAGGTTGATCCATAACTCAGAATTTGTGTACACCACTCAATGGGCTGCACAAAAAATGTTTGAGCTGTGGGTGAGTGATCCAGCTCAGGACTAGAAAGCATAGGGGCACCTGGGGCTTGTTCTTAATTTTGCCTGAACCCCAGCAGAATCCTGTGCTAGAATAACCATCCAGTTCCTAATATTTAAACCTGTCCAGCATTAACCTAAATGCATGGGCCTTCTAATTGAAAAATTAGAAAGCTTGTCTTCTGCTCTTTTGGGTGGGTTTTTTTCCTCCACATCATGAAAAATCAGAAGTAAATGTGTAAACTTATGTCAGAAATGTATCTGCTGACCTTCAGAACTACTTAATTCGCTTTGCTGGTAGAATTAGTCTGACACTAAGTCAGAAAAGGGAAATTCTCAAGTGGTTTGATGACAGTCCTTCATATGAATTCATATGCCCAAAATAAGAATTTCTATATCAATTATAAGTAAGAAGTATTAGCTTACACAGAGAGATATATTACATTGTAGAGATTGTTGCACTGTACTAAGGTAGCACCTTTGAAGTAAAATCACAGTTGTCTTACTGATCTAAAGCAAAAATTACTCTATTGACTTATTGCAGGCATTTGGGAACATAGTTGGAGTCTCTGTAGGCAGTTGATCCCAAGATTTTATGATCTCTCTTGGGGTTACAGTGACCAAGATAAGAAGCTGGCTAGTCAAGATTCCTGGGACAATAGCTGAAGTAGTTTTTTTGCCCCTCTGAGCAAGGGTTGTGAATGGTCTGTTCTGTTACATATTTCTTTCTGGCAGATTTTCTCTTTAAGTCTACCAGCAGAAAGACCTGAGCCCTTAAAAGCTACATGTGCATATTAAAAGATGAGATTTGATACATTTTATGTCCATTAATTTCTTCAGGTTCTCACTGAAAGCCTTTAATAGCGTTAACTAAAGACAATCAAATCCATGTATTTCATGAAACTCTAATGAAATTATTAATTTAATAAAACCCTGAGCATAATTTTGCAGTGTGTAAATATAGACCCATTTCCAAGATGGGGAGAAATTGCTTATAGCCTGTTTACTTTTAGATCATATGATAATTGTTTCTAAATGGAAAGAGGGACAAAAGTGGACAAGTGTGAGTTCTACAATGATAGAATGTCATAGGTCAGTACTCTCTCTGCTACTTGGATTAACAGGATAAAAAAGTGGTGGCTACAGGTTACTGTAATGAACAAAGTGTCAAGTTGGAAGTAACCTGGGGGGAGGAGGGGGGACATTTATTAAATGACCATAAGTGCTTTCGTGCTAGATTTTCAGTAGACACTTAACTATATCTCTGACAGACAGATAAAAATTACTGCCATGTTGGTGGGTGCATCTTCATTAACTTCGTAGGAAAAAAGTATTTGTCTTAACTTGCCTTGAGTCTATAGTGGGCATGGCATGTCTAATGCAGGTGTTTTGAAGTAGCTGTAACGAAAATACTGAAAGCTGCTGTATGTCTGTAATTAGATAAGGATGCTAGGAGCATTTATTACTCTCTTCAGAACAGAGTCCTGAGCTCAAGGGTCACCCTTCATGGTAAATTCCATTTAATCTTTGTTGCAGTTGGAGCTGCAAACAACTGTCTGTTGTAATGTGGATGTGTCCACTAAGGAAAAATTGACAGATGGTAACAAAATCTTGTACCAGTAATCCAGGCTGTGTTTGAACTCATGACCTGTATGTGAAGGACTCTGTATCCCATTACAAATCCCTTGAGCTGTCTACTCATCTGTGTCTAATTTTCAAAATGTCCCTGTCTCCTATACTCTTTATATTTGTTAATGTTGTTCTGGGCTTTTTTCCTTCATTTTGAGATGTCTGGATATTCCTTTTTTCAATTTTCAAGCCAGTCTTTCCTGTGCTACCTTGTATTCCATTATCCTTTAAAATGGGGATAGTTTATCATTTAATAACATTGTTCAATACAATGAATTAATGTAAACATTTCTTTAAAGACTAACAAATGTAACCCTGTTTCAAATAACAAGTTCAGGAAGTTGCTCAGATTGTAAGTAAGGATTAACTGATGAGGAAGGATAAGATTGGCATAGAGATCTTTAGTCATTCTTGGGAGAATGTATACAGTTAATAAGGGCATTGCTTCATTTTGTCATTAATCTATTCATAAGACTTTTCTGCTTTTTGCTATGGCTGAAAAATGCAAATGAGTATTTTCTAGAAATGTTCATTTGTTGTTTGAGGTTGTTACAGTTACTGTAACAATAGTCCTACTATAGCATCGGCTTAGCTTAATTTTTATTGAAGTATGAAATAAAAGACAGTTTCTATCATAGCTTGCTTCAGTTGTCTAATTTTAAATGTCCCCTTTCACTCTTCATAAGCCTAAACAACTTGGGCTAACCATCTACTTCATGAGCTGATAATGCCAAGAGTAGGTGATTTCACAAGCTATGTAGAATTCCCCTGGTTTCTTACTGACAATTCAGATAAGAAAAATCAGTTTTCATTTGTATTGTAAATGTGAATACAGAAATAAGCTGCATCCAGTTGCATTTTTTAACATGTAAACTAACATATGTATCCAAAAGAACAACTTTTTAAGCAATTTGTTGTGTAAAATATTGAATATTTAATATAGCTTTAACCAGAGGACCTAGTTACCCACTTAAAAGAAATGGAATTTAAAATTCATTAAATTAGTATGATTTCAGCTTCTTTAAGCAAATACAGGTATCTCTCTCTGTGATAGATACACTAGCATCAAAATGCTATTTACTGTTAAGTAAATTTGTCCTCAGGTCTCCATGAGATGCACTCACATAAAATATGCTATAGAAGAAAACTATTCAGCTATTCAGAAATATACATACATATTGTGCTTGAAATATGGGAGTAACTCTTTCCACGAAGGCACTAAAGCACATGCTTTGCCTGCAAAAATGTGTGTGAATACTTTGCTGAATCGGGAGTCAGCTTTTCAGAGTACTAACAAAACTTTTATGGTGTCTAGAGCTTAAAATACCTGCCCTTTATGGGAATGCATTTTAAAGCAGTAGGTTGCAGCATTGTCAAATCACAGTATACTCTTTCCCTTGGGCTGGTGTTTTTTGAATCATTTAAAAACACTGGAATTGTTTTTCCTGTTGAACTTAGGTACTGAAACTTGTCCTGGCATTGGACCAAAGAATGAAGTTCAGCAGCTGAGCACTAGTTCTCCAGGTGAAAATGAAACTGAGAGACAGATGGAGGCAGAAAGTCTTCGGGTAGCTGCAGGAAAGGACCACATGGAGGAGCAGCACTGCAGTGCTGAATCAACATCGGAGCCACACACCCAGTCCACAGGGACAGTGGGCAGGCCTTCTTCGGGCTGTTCATCATCTGGGGATGCCAGTAAAGATAACAGTTTGCAGCTGAGAGAAAGACTGCTCTTTGAGGATGTGGGAGAAATAGAAGGCACAGCTGAGGAGCCTGGAGTGAAACTCTCTCTTGAGCCAATGGTAGATGCTTTGGTTTTAACAGATGCTGATTATATGCCTACTGACTTAGTTCCTACTGATAAAGATGTGCAAGCTGATAGAAATGTGCTCAGATCAAAACATGCTGCTGGCTCTTCAGAAATTACTGGTGGACAGCTTGAAAATAGTGATTTAAAGCAGGAACAGGAACAGCCTGATGATGACAAATCTTCGCAGGACAGAATTGCATCGAATGTATGCTCTGGATGCAGTAAAGTGTCTGAGACTGAGAGTACTGCCAATTCACGAGTATGCAAGGAAATACAGAGAACAGCAGGAGAGGAGGAGAAGGTAAATAATGAAGAACAAGAAGACTTATTTCTCAGATTTTTAAATTGTAACATAATAGACACTGAAGAATCATTTGCAAACTTAGAAAACCAAGAGGACTTTGATACTGTTCCAGACATTTCACCTGAACGAGCATCTTATAACTCATTGGAAGCTTTATCACTAGATGACAGCTTTTCTTCTCTTGATGAACTTGCAAGAAGGATAGAGATTGCTGAGGTAAATACTGTGGATCCTATAAAATCTTCCATGTTTATCTTAATTAAAGTATTTTAGGTATTGCCAACTTCAAAATGTGTTAAATATTCCTTTATGTGCAATTTTTCTTTAATCTGAAAAGAAATCTATACTTATTTAACTGTTCCAATTCAGAAAAAAGTTTGTTTGCTTCCTTAACCAGAAATCCTCCATTTCTAAAAATAAGATTGATTTCTACATATGAGTATGAACACCTCTTTTTTATTCTATCAGAGACTGTTAGGAGGTGAGCTGGCAATTCTTGTTAGATCACAATTTCATGCCTGAGATCTACATAATGCTTATGATGTAGCATGTGCTTCATTTCTATTCATAGAATAAAATTTGCTTTTCTGTGCCTGTTCTACATAGGTGAATGCTACATATGTAATAAACTCTATATAGTTTGTGGGCTTCTAATTTTGCCAAGTTTAGACAGGGTTGTTGCTCAACCAAGACTAAAGAAAAGCTTCTCAGCCTGAACCCACCTTTCTGAAGTACTGCTGATGGCCACAACAAAGATAAGTGCTTCATAAGCTGAATCACTCTCTGAAAATATAGATTTATTGTTTTGGGATTTTTTTGGAGAGTGTATGATGACATCTGTGCTTTATTTGTCTTCTGGTTCTGGTGCGTTTTCAACCATGGGACCTTAAAAGCTTTTTCGTTAAATGAAAAATGAGATTACTCTGCAATGATGTGATTACAGATGCTGGAGGGGGAAGACTTGTAAAAATGTGTCGTCCTGGTTCATCTCTATTTTTTTTTTAGTGCATTTAACAATACGATATCCCTTGGCAGTAAAGTGGCTACTTTTGTATAGGTCAGAAGCTAATGCACAGAGACCAAGAGCCACCATGATCACTCAGGGACAGTAGCCACGCATGGAACTAAATACTGGAGATCCATGCTGATGTTGTTATATGTTTGGCAAAATCTCCAAAGCTGTAAACAGAGCATTTTCTTTTTCTCCCCACCTAAACAGCTTCTTAACTCTTTCCAAGATCATTCATCCTGTCCTGGCGCTACAACACCTTGTCTTTCTGTGGGATGTCAGGAAGCATACCACATACCAGGGCCATGTGCACAAAACTGTATACAAGCTCTTGACAACATGCAGATTTGGAAAACCACATACATGTTCAGACATGTTATCAGACTTTTGCCCTAAATCCATTGGCTTCTGTTTGCTTAGAGGATAGTCTTGAAAAAGAGCATTTTCTTGACAGTCTGCTAAGCTTGTTTACATGTATAACAGAAGAATAATTTAAATATCATCCCTCAGGATTAGATTTCTTTTGTGCCCACTGGAAGTTCAGTATTTTAGCAGGAGAGAACTGTTCTGCTTCATGTAGGAAAAATCCTAAATTAATCCTATAACAACTATTTTTAAATTGCTATGTTTGTGCTATTTGCATTTTAGAGGATGCGATAGGGAGCAGCATGTCAATACTGTTAGAAAAAATATGCTTGTATTGATTGGCCTGATAACCAGTGATGATACTTCACAGGGAATCTAATTTTATTTCTTATTTCCTGTCCCGATACTACGACTGCCAGTACTCTGATGGCAGAGTTGAGTCTCTGGAGAAGAAAAAGTACCTTGAGTTCTTCCATAGTACTTTTTCTGGCCGTACAAGGCACAATCTTGGCTGGCACTCTGGGAGTTGTGCATGAGGGAGAAGGATTAATCTCAATACCGATTAACATTTGTAATATGCAGCATCTGGTGCTGTTTTGCAATATTTGAAATTTCTGGGTGCAGCAGAGTGAGTTAAGGACAGCACAGCAGTTTGTGGTGTTTCATTAAACGCTTACATTTTGGTTTCCCAGTATCTTACCACCTATCATTACCGTAGACATTGCTTTTCAGAAGTGGTGAGCATGAGCACCTACCGCTTTCCTGAAAGACACCAGGAACCGAGAGAGTTTGGCACCCCTGAGAAAGCAGCGCTGTTAACTTGCTTTCATGTTGTGTCATCTGGGCCGATGGGAGAGCTCAGTGCTAAAGTAAGATTTCACTGATGTTTTGATAAGCAGACTGATCTTTGCACCCAGCCACAACACTTCTTCCTTTCTTGTACACCTGCAGGCTTTGAATTTTCATTGTTCAGACAGTTGCCATCCAATAAGATAACAATATTTTCATTTCATACAGTAGCTGTGAAAGAAACCGCACCAAAAAAAACCCATACCAAAACAAATTGAAACATAAATCAATTTGACTATGATAAAACTTGTCCTGGAGGGCATATTACCACAAATAAGTTAGAAGGAAGGCAGAAGTAAAGGTTATTATGAAATAACCTAGGTGCAATCTCAGGCACAGGTACAGGTTGGGCAGAGAAGAGATTCAGAGCAGCCCTGCACAGAAGGATTTAGGGGTGTTGGTTGATGGAAAAATGAGCATGAACCGGCTTCAGTGTGCGCTTGCAGAAAGCCAACTGTATCCTGGGCTGCATCAAAAGCAGCGTGACCAGCAGGTCGAGGGAGGTGATCCTGCCCCTCTACTCTGCTCTCGTGA
>JANRGW010008228.1:0-18338 GCA_024733675.1 Psilopsiagon aymara
CATGGTTTAGTGTGAGGTGTCCCTGCCCATGTCAGGGGGGTTGGAACTTGATGATCTTAAGGTCCTTTCCAACCCTAACTGTTCTATTATTCTATGTACTATGCCCAAAAGCAAAGAAACACCTACATCACGGAACACCTATGAACCCCAAACAAAACAGAGCTGTTTCATCCAAAAGCATCCAAACTCTTCCTTAGGGACAGAGGCAAACAAATAGTTGCAACAATTAACATACATACAAAATAAAACCATTAATAAATTTTTATGTTGTATTTAATTAGAGCAATAGAAAAGTAAATGATGATATCTCAGATCACATGATTTGCAGGTCTCATTAACTACAGTACTTTTTACTTTACACACATTAATTTACACCAGTCACCTAAGAATTTATAGTAATCATTAGACCATACAATGCCAAAATTTTGATGTGATCAAAAAGATGCAACACATGAACTCTCAAATATTGTGATATAAACAGGTTATGATTCTTTTTTTGTCCTCCCCCCCCCCCCCCCCCCCCCCCAAACAAATTAAGATACACATAAATGTAGAAATACTCTGATCTGGTACTACTGAGGTAAACAGTATTTATTTTTACTATAGTTTAAAAAGGTCTTGTAGAAATATCTTTACTCACCTATTCCAAGATAATCTTTAGGTTGGAAAAAAAGGAGGGAATATATTCTGCTATAAAACATTCCAAGAAACCAATACAGATAACAAACACACTACAGTTAAGTCTCTCACATATGAAGATAGGATGAGAAAGTTCAGCCTGGAGAAGAGAAGGCTGCGTGGAGACCTCATAGCAGCCTTCCAGTATCTGAAGGGGGCCTATAAGGATACTGGGGAGGGACACTTCATTAGGGACTGTAGTGACAGGACAAGGAGTAATGGGTTCAAACTTAAACAGGGGAAGTTTAGATTGGATATGAAGAGGAAGTCCTTTACTGTAAGGGTCTAGCACAGGTTGCTCAGAGAGGCTGTGAATGCTCCATCCCTGGCGGTGTTCAAGGCCAGGTTGGACATAGCCTTGGGTGACGTGGTTTAGTGTGAGGTGTCCCTGCCCACGGCAGGGGGGTTGGAACTTTATGATCTTAAGGTCCTTTCCAACCCAAACTATTCTATGATTCTGTAATTCTATGAAAACAGCAAAGCACACTTTTTAAACTTTGTCTTACTAGAAGTTACAGCATGTTCTTGAAATTTTATTTTCCCTAGTTTAGAAATAAACTTATTTATTGTTAGGTTACCTTAGAAACCACCTACCAAAAATTTTCAAGTAGGTAAAAAATGGACTTGTTTCACTTTTCAGCTGCCTAAACTAGGAATAAATATTAGTGATGATTAAACAATGAGCAAATCTTTATATACTTTGGTAACAGAACTTTTCATCTAATTGCTGTACAAACCATGGAAGTTCATGTTAGGTCAGGAACACAATTTTTATTCTATTGAGATTCCTTTTTGTCTTCCTTCCAGATGGAGCATATATTCAATAGCTATCCACCTTTCAGTCGCCCAGAAACTGGGATGTGGAAGACTGCACTGTATTTTCTATTCCACATATTTCTTTTCTTAATATATGTAAACCTGGAAACAGCTGCATAGATCAATGTGAAATTAGACTGATCTCCCTAGAGCCAAAATTCATGCTCTTACTGTCTTAAGCTTCAGGACTGTAAGGCAATTTCTTACAATCATTTAAGGAAGTGGCAAACGTTACACATTTTCATAGTTCTACCACTGTGGGCGTGAAATGAAGTCATCATTTCTATTCTGAATTCTAGTTACTACTTCTTCTCTCACGTACTTAAACCAAACAGAAAGTAAAATCAGGCAATGCATTAAAATTCCCTCCCCTAATATCTCACAAACACTCAACGACTGCAGCACAAGATGATCCACAGAATTCATAGAGGAAGGGAGGTATGCACCCCCCCTTGTACTTCCCAATGCGTAGGCAGGAGCATATAGGCAGTGTGTGTCTCCCATCCACTCAATTATAGAAAAGTTTTGCAGAATAGAAGAGTGACAACTGATGGGTCATAAGGATGGCACCCAGCCGAGTCAAATTAAGGGAGCATAGGCAAACTATCTTCAGGGTTTTCTAAATGTGACATATTTGACTCTGCAATCCAGACAATATCTTTTCAAGCATCCTTTTCTGTGTACCACATCTGAGGTTGAAATGGAATCAGATTCACTGACCTGCAGCCCAAGCTGCTGAGTGTGGCAGCAACAGCAAGCAGCATGATGCTGTGCTGTTACGGGAGAGGATGGTCAGCAACATGGTCTAGAAGAGATGACTAGGAGGAAGGACTCTAACCCTGCACTTTCTCCACTTCCTGGAGAGCTGTGAGGAAGCCTTTATCCACATGGTGCCCGGGGAAGGCAAAGGGAAGCTCAGACGAGCTGTCCCCACATGCTCCAGAAGCTTTGCAGCTCCTGGGGGTGCTGGGGCGTGGGGGCTGCTGCTGCACTGGCTGCAACAGATGACACCGATCTGATTAGCCTATTGGTGTTCTGTTGGGTTTTGTAGCATAAGCCACGTAAAGTAACAGCAGAATGGCAATTTTAAAAAGTTTATATTTCAGCCAAGTAAAACCTGGAATTTTACAGGATAAAGCAAAAGCTACTTTTGCATCTCCAGGACTCTCTTGCAAGCCTCTGCAGTCTACTCACTGCAAACAGTTCTTGGATATTCAGACTCCTGTAACCATTATGGGTTTTTTTGTTTGTTTTCTTTTCTTTTTCTTGATATTAATTTCTTTATTAATTCAAGAATTATGCATTTGGTATCAGAAACAAACTTACCCAACATTGCTGTTGTGACTGGGTTCTGCTTGAAATTTAACTTTCTTTACAACATAATTGCTAAGAAGGAAGGGAAATCCAGCAGAGAAAAATCTATGTTTTTAAACATAATGACTAATAGAATCATTAGAGAGCTACAAATCTGGTCAAAGGAAAAAAACACTTTTCCCCATACAGGCTACTGATACAGTGTATTTCTATGGTCCAACATCATGCTTACCCTATATAAGAATCTCTAAATAGGATGGTCCTGCTAAATGTAGTAGTTTCTTTATCTCTTTAAGCCTTTAAATCACATACAATTATCCTTCTCTAAGATATATGGTAGCTCAACATAATATAATCCAACTAAGCTTTTTTAATATGTAGGAAAGAATAAACCATCTACTTTTTGTTTGAAAAATGTATGGCAACACTACAAATAATGTAAAATAAAAGTGATAATGCAAACCTGCTGGGTGAATAAGCTCAAGGGAGTAATTCTTGGGGCTTCAGGGTGAATGATGAGAATTAAGATACTTCTACCCTATGCAACAAATCAAGTAGGGAGATGAATTTAAGTCAAACAAACAACTCTCTACTGCCATTTTTTGGTACAGTATTTATTTTCCATTGCTTGGGCTTTTCTCTGCAATTCAAGACTCAAGGCCTTACAGAAAAAGAAAAATCTATGAAGCTGTATAATTACAAAGGCGCTGCACAGGCAATCTTGATTTTCAGGGCCTGCCTTTAAACTTAAATCTTAACACGGTGTTTAATTGAGGCCACTGTAAACTGATGTTACAAGAAACCCAGAACAGACCATGAGCAACAGTTTGCCCCAGTGTCTCCATTACTAATGCTTTGCTTGTACCAAATGTCACAACTCATTTTCTATTAGAAGTACTCTTCATCCCCAAAAATCTATCAAATGCAACTGTGAGCTGCAGGAGCAAAATTTTTTAAATGGACTTAATGCAGAAATTACGAGGTGAGGTAGCAGGTAAGACACCCAAGAGAGAAGGAAGCCTGCTTAGTTACCTCTTCCACAAACAAGTAGTCTCTTCATAATGAGCCTCTTGTTTGTAACACAAAAGTGTCCCTGATGGCTCAGCCGGCTTCACTTCTTTATCCTTCATGAAATGTTCTGCCTAATAAGGGAACTGTTTTGCTGTAGGTATACAAAATGCAGCTGCTGCCTAAACTTCTAATGCCCGCAACAAAGATAGGCAAACAGAGTTACAACTGAAAAACAAAAGCAGAATACATGACCTGAATTTCTTCAACAGCAGTGGTGTCAAAACCTTCATTATCACTGAAGCAAGATCACAAGAAACCGGGAAACCTTGTAGGAGTGGTCAGCTGGCACTCAAAGACCACACTTTAGAGTAGGGTTCACATGGTACTAAAGCACCAGCACTTATGGTAGATTAATTATAGATAAACCTTTGGGAAAAGTACAACCTCCACCCCCTGCAAAGTATTTTCTGTTGAAATTTGTGGGTGTACAATAATCAATGCAATTACTTTGCTAGTTAGTGACTCATTCTGATAGGCAAAGCAGCAGTTTGGCCTCTAACCCTCCTCCGAAACCTAACTTTGGATCCATCAAAGAGAGTTACAGAATAATGCATCCAATCTATCATCTCTTCCTGTTCATTGGACTTGTTTTGCCTTTTTTTTAGGCTGAAGGCAAAAGCCTTGAAGCACAATCAGTCTGCACTAAGCATGACCTCAGTTCATTAGAACCAAACATGGGTGGATGGTAAATACCATCTTCACAGAACACACTTGTGTTGGGGCATCATATGTTCCAAGAAAGCAAAATCAAAAGCAAAAAAAAGTTCAACTCCTAGGAGAGTCTTACTCATCTTGGAGGTGTAAGGCAAGAAGCGAGGAAAACAAACAGCATTTACAAGGGTACAAAAGCACCACTTTCACACAGCTACCACAAGCCACCGCAGATACACAAAACATGAATTGTGGAGCTTGTTGATGACGTTCAAAAACCAGGAGCGCAACCAGCACAGTACATTCTACTTCCCTTACTTGAACTATTTTTGTGACTTGACTTTTAAGCTTTTACTCTACACTACATTTCCAAGAAGCGTGTACAGTTATCAGCCTGATTGCCTTAGCAGTTCTATTTCTGCCTGCTAGAAACATGTTCCATCTGCCAACTTACTTTATAGAAATCAACAAGTTCACTTTTGTAGACCACAGAATTCATCAAAAAAGTCTGAGAAATATATTAATACATTTTTCAAACTCATATGTGACAAACACTAAGAAAAGGTCTGAAAGTTCTTCAGATCATACTAGCAAAACCAAAAATAAACCCATGATTTTGTGCTTCCACAGTGTTTTGAAGCTGGCACTCTGGATAGGTTAGGCTTTGAAATAAAGAGCAGTTCCATGTTTTTTCTTCAATACTTATTAAATAGTGGCGCTTTTTTTCCCCCCAAGCTAGAAAATGAAGCTTTTATCATACTTAAAACAAAACCCTTTGATTCAGTCTTCCAGTTTCCATGTTAATTGTGTATTTCAACTTCCAGTCTGCCATGACAAATCCTTGAAAGTTGCTGCCTACCTGCTATTTCGAGGGGGCCATCAAACTCTCTAAGGAAAGTAGGAGAACTTATTTAAGAAAATTACTTAGTATACAGAGTTCCTAAAAAACATGTTGTGCAGAGGATGTAAAGCTCATGCACAGTCTTTGCCTTGAAGATATTTTGGTTTTGTCTATGTCAGGAACTCCTCCTGAATGTACATAAAGCTCTTCTTTTTTAAATAAAGGAAAACCCTCTCAAAATATTTGTGATATTACAGGTGTGCTACACAATCCTGCAACATTGCTGCCCGTTGTGTTTCTGCAGCACTTACAACGAGAAAAAGGTAAGTATTGTTGCAAGTGTCTCAAGGAGAATTTTCTTGTGGTCAACAGATGGCAACGAAGCTTGAGATAAATCTGCAGGTGCTGAACATACAAAAAGTAATGGTACTGACCACATAGAAGAATCAGAAATCTGCCATGACATTACAAAAGTTGGTAGCAGGAGCTTTAGCACTGTAATCAAGATGCTGATTCCACACTTGTCTTCATAGAGCACAGAACTTTCGAAGTGGAAAAATAACGGAAAAGCACGTAACTCATGTGTCACTTGTACTGGGAGATGCTTGCTGTTTATTAAGAGCAGTAATGGCTCTGCAAAAGTGTATAGATTTTTTATGTGAAAATTTGAATCTTTATCTACTTAGGTAAGACTAGACAGAGCAGAATCCATTCAGAGCAGAGGATGGCATATCAACTCCCAGCAGTTTTGTTATTCCGTCTTGTTCTGCAATCATTTAAATCCTGGGCCTCCGAGTAACAACCTCCAACAAACATCATACCTCATTTTCTTAGAAGTCAATATAACATCCAGCCAGGGAATATGTACAAACCCCTCCACAATCCTTGATGAAGGGACTGCTACGGAAGTGAGAAGTACTGCTATAAGATAGGCATTAGAAACTGGGAAACTTCAGGCATTTCACAGCAGGAATATTACCAAGAGGGTTTTTTTTTTTTCCCTTCAAAACACGAGGCAATAATAATAACTTACATGCTGTAACATGGCAGAGTTGGATTTGAATCCCCGAGTGATTTAAATCTCGAATATCATTCTATCGGATCATAATTTTTATTAGCTGTATAGCAAGGCAGTCATCTTTTCCATGCTACAATGCACTTTGGCACAAATCAGTACCAAAAAAAAAAAAATTGAGATCCTCTGTCGGATTATTATTTCCCTGAGCAGTGAAAAAATCATGCAGTTAATTCTTGCCCACTGCTTTGAAGATAAAAAGCTAAAGTGCATTTTGTCACCTTTTCACAATGAGAGCCTGACCCCCTATGTAAGTTACTCCTGTGGTGCTCCCAGCCCTTCTTACAAGGCTGCCTTCGTTTTCATTACTCAGGTGGTGGGAATACCTCCAGTGAAGCTAGTTCGGTGGAGTATAAAGCTGAGGAAGGCGGCTCTCCCAGTTCTCAGGCAGCTGTCCTGCCATTGCCCATAGGGAACCAACCCCTCCTGCTTCTGTAAATACAGATTTACAGTGAAGACAGCCATTGAGTGAGCTGAAAAAAACCAAGCTTACAGCTTATAATTCTTTCAGTGCGAAAAGTTTTTACTACTCATAGCTTCAACCGTTTTCCTTAAATCAGTTTTGAAGGTCATACGTCAAGGAACTATTTAATACTGCAGTATGCACTTTATTATTTGTAAGTGACTTCCTACCAGACAAGTGGTTTGCAAGGACACAGAACTCTCATTTCCTTTTATAGATTTGATTCGGAAATAAATGCTGGCAACACCACGTGACTAACAGGCAGCATCCACAACTTAAGCAACTCTCATAATTAAATTGGAAAGTAATGGAAAAATCAGCCCGCTGCTGCCAGATCTATTTAGCCTCCTACTCCTCTGCACAAGTTTTATCTAAATTCATGAACTTTGTCTCTCTTCTTTGACACTTTTTCCTGTCCTCATCCATGTGCGAAAACTGGACTAGCTTCAACACAGTATTTACTGATTCTGAAATATTTATAATATCAGAAAAAGGAAATACAAGTCTTTATATCTCTGTGACTAAACTAAACGGAGTTTCGGCACACAAATCTTTGGACATTAACAAACATGAATGCAGATATAGGTATACTAATAAGGATTCCAAATGAAAAACTTAGCATCTTTTCTCTCTGATGGCTGTTGCCTTTAAGAGCTATTCTGGGAAAAGACTGTGGATACGATGGCAGGAGCTAGTAATTTTGACTATCTGAAAGTAATATACTTTAAAGGAACCCCATCGCTTGAAGGCATATGCTCACAGCTTTTACAGATGCAGAACTACTGTACCTTATTATTCAGTAAGACTCAGGCGTCTTAATAAAGCTCTGGAAAGTACAAAAATTATTAAGTAAATCTTCGACACATTTTATATAATTTTCAACTATCTTCTAGCCAGCTCCCATGAATTTAGCACTGATGAGCCTTAGAAATCAACCTTTTCTGACTAATTCAGAAGAAATTTAGCTAGTGATTTCAAAAAAGATTTTAATTCCCAGTGTTTAGGTCCTAATTTCTATTCTGCAAAGCACATAATTTTTAACAGCTGAGGTAATAACATCCTATTAAGTATAATATAGAAAAAATGCATATACAGCAACAAATGAAACTACTGAGGCATCAGAAGCTAAGTGTTTTTTGGTAGCCCATAAATATTCTTGCAACTCAGAAACTGCCTAGAAGTCAAAAGAAATCTGTATATGTAGGAACAGAAATCTCTCTATTTATGAATAAAGATGACCTGAGACAACGAATGACTTGCAGATGGGAAATTCTGTTGGAATTTCAAAGGTGGAAGTTGTTAAAGGGGTCCAGCTTACTGGGATGCAAACATTTCCAGGGTACCTGAAAAAACTACTTTACACAGCCTAAACTAGCTTCTTCCCTTTATTCTCAGTCTTTTATTTACTAATCTCTGTAGGACTAGTTCTCACTTCAAATGTGATCTAACATGAGAGCTGCTGATCAATATTGAAACAGATGATTAGTGCTTTGTGACTGCTAAATAACTGTTAATGAATCTTAATACATGATGCTAAATCAGAGACCTGAGATAAAATAATTGAAATAATAGAACCAGGCAGTTCCCTCAGTTTAAAAGGGAAATATTGTCAGAGCTCCTTAAACAGAATGAAATTATTCTTGTTTGTCCCAGAAATGGTGGGAAATACATTTCTTTGGATTAATTAAAATCAAACTGCCACCAACTGAAGTGTTGCCTACTGAAGCAAAACGCAGAACTCCTGAGTTTGAAGTCATTGATAGTGGAACCCACTCAGCCTGCAGCAATTGAGGCAACACCACCATGCAAATCCCTAAAGAGCCTTCCTGCACCTTCTCTTCCATCTTCCTTGAGATACTACTTGTGCCACAGAGCCTGCCAGAGCCACCACAAGGCCAGCAGCAACCTCCACAAAAGATGGCTGGTTATACCTGCACAAAAATGAGCTATTGAATGCTGTATCTGGCAGAAGAGAAATACAAACAATCAGATCTGGAGAAAAAAACTCAGACAGATATATACAAATTGTAAGGCCTTGAAAACAATGCAAAGACAATTCAGAAAAGGACTTTTGTTGCCCTTCTGTGGAAATAACCAACCGACTCCAAAATGAAATAGAGAAGTAACTTGTTCCTGCAAATCTAAATTTCTAGGAGAAACTCCATTCCACAGACAGGTTTTTCAGATCTC
This sequence comes from Psilopsiagon aymara, assembly GCA_024733675.1. NCBI lineage: Eukaryota > Metazoa > Chordata > Aves > Psittaciformes > Psittacidae > Psilopsiagon > Psilopsiagon aymara. Next base: position 9,100 of record JANRGW010008228.1, read on the forward strand.
TTGCTTTCTGTGAATGACTGAAAGAGATTTCATTTTCCAAGCTGAAATGCATTTCACTAGTGAGGGAAACAGTCTTATTTCCATTAGACTTTTTCTGCAGTTAAACCAGAAAATATACGTAAATACCACAAGTGAAATTCTGTATCAGTTATATCAAGCCCAAACTGTAACACACTATGAAACAGTTCAATATATCTGGAAAATACCTACATTTAAAGTGAACAATAATTTTTTAAGTATAAAAAGGAAAAGCTGTTTTATTTCCAGGAAAAAACCAAACAGGTATTGACTTGGAGAACCAGTTCTTTGATCAGTCACACTGGGTGTATGACACATCTGGTTAAACATTAGTGCTCTCCTCATATACAGTTGCTGCTGTTTTCGAGTTATGACTTTCTTATCTACCTTTCACAGATCAAGTTTTATTTTGAATGCAATATAATCTAATTAGACAAACATTGGATATACATTTTTAAGCTATTTATACAGATAACCTCATGACAGATTCCATTTGTAAGATGAGGAAATTCACTCTAAAACTTAGTTTTCAGGATTTGTTTTCTACAAAATCACACTTTGAAACTATTTATGCTGCACTTAAGCCAGGAAATAAATAATAAACCCTTTTGCCTATAATCCTTTTGTTAAGAGTGCTAATTATTCGCACAGGTTTCTTTACAAGAAACTGTAAGAAAATGTGGATAAAGAGCAGCATTACCTTCACATTAAAATAACTATCCACATAATGAGTTTTGTGACTTTTCTGTTAGAAACTGAAGGACAACCACACCCCCTATGTAAACTATGATTTTTGTCACTCAGAAATCATTGTAAAAATACAAGTTAATTCTCTAACAAATTCATCGCCCTTTTAGAAACTATCTTGAAATCTCAGAGAGAATAAGCAAGTATTTTAATTAAGTGGATCTTTAATGTACTGTATTTGTGCAATTTCTAGTTTCTTAATGCTGATCCATGTAGCCTAGTATTTAGCTCTGTCCTTCAGTGATGGCACTGCGCACATGAAGACTGCAGACATGCAGCAAATCTCAGCAGGGCTAGACGGTATTTTGCTTTTGCATCCTCAGGCACCCAGTCCTATAGGACTCTGATGTTAATTTGAACCTTCTGATGATTTTATTATTGAAGTACATAAACTGTAACTCTTATGCAAGGCTCCAATAGCCCTCAGCACCTTTAGACATCACAGATGAGGCCAGGCTTTTCAAGTACTGACTCAATTTTGGAATAGATTGAAGCCTAAATGGTAGTGCTGAGTCAGGGCTAATACAAACACTAGAAGGAAGCAGGGGGCCTGATTCCTCCCCGATTTCTTCTCATGGAAAGATAGCTATTGCCACTTATTTTCAGGACAGTTTTGTGCTCTGTTGCATCCTTCAGAGCAGCATCTCAAAAATAGGCACTGGAAAAGTATTGTCATTCACTCTTGTTGAGTGGGCTGGTAGAACTGTCTTCTCAACACAGCCTGAGCAGACCAAACCCTATCTTAGCAAAATCAGCATTTTAGTACAACAGTAGACTTACGCTTCTGTTGATGGTGACTGTGTGGATACCTATCAATACCTTATTTCTACATTCCTAGTAGAAAGAAGAGGGCAATTACACTGCCCCAGCTGATCAGTAATAGCTATATAATGCAGCGCACAAAAATAAAATGTAGGTGTGCAAGGAAACCTTAAAATAGCATAAACAAACATAATCATCCATTGTCAATAACTGATCTACGATTACATCTGTTTATTATACATCTGCAAATTACAAGTCAATGCTGATAGTCCCTTAACACACAATTATTGTCTGGTTCATTACTAGATATACTCCTAACTGTAAACTAAGGGATGCCTATTATCAAGAGAATAGTAAAAGTAGTTTTCCCTTTAGAAGCAAGTGCCAAGATAAACAAGATAAACATACCTGCTTTTTCTGAAATAAACTGGCTGGCAGGATTCAAAAGACACTTCACATCTTTTGGAAAGCAAGAGGCAGCCAGAATATGTATTTCTGTATTTGCCACATTTAAATTATGTAAATTATAAAGGCTCTTTCTAAAATAAATGCCCAAGATTTGATGGCTATCTGAACTGACTTAACGTAGGTCATAAAAAATGTTTAATGGCTCCTGTTAACTGGCTACAGATAACTTGAAGAAACTACATATTTCCAAAAGAAAAACTGCACCAGGTTCATAAAAAGACGGTATACAACAGAATTACAACAAAAAAAGCTTCATCCTTTGTAGAGAAAAAGGACTGCAAAAGTTTGATGGAATATCATTAAATAAATGCAATCTTTGAAATGAAATAAGTATCTTTGTTAAGTAACAGCCACAAAAAACCAACAGTAAAAGTAACAGTACAAAAAAAACCCCAACCCAAAACAAAACTGTAATTATTTTTTTCTTTTCTTTCTTGGAAGCAGAGGTGAGTTGTATATCACAGAATCTTGCTAGAATAACACCACCTGACTGATGTGTGAGAAATTCATATCTACAAAATACCAGCAACGTAAGAGCAGAAACCAAGTGTGAATGTAAATACTTGATAGGAGCAAACTTCTAATAGCTTATTTACAACATGCAAAAAGAAAGCATGATTATGACGGTAGAAAAACTCCTTTGCTCAGAACACATAGCTATACTACCTTAAGCCATCAACACAGATACAAAGGAAAGCATATACGAATTTATCTTGAGAAATGGTATCACATTTTCATATATCATGCTCCTTGTGACTAAAACAAAATGGTAATTAAACTTCTCAGTGAAATGATGACATCAATCAAGCTCCTTCAGCAGTTCTACGTATTACATTTTTTATTTTATATTTCTATATTGGGTTTATACATGCATATATAAAAACACTTCGTCCTTGTTAAATTTAGTCCTCGAAATACATCTCTTTGCAAACATAATCCACGGTTACCAATTTTTAAAGGTTACGGAACTTCGTGCATTTGATCACTAATTTAAATAAAAACATTCCAATGGCAACTTTAAGAACAGTTAAAACATCTTTCTTCATATATGAAATTACTGTACTTTAGTGTAGTATAAATCTGATACATTCTGAAATGCAATGTCAAACCTTTGGCTTTGAAATTTTCTGTCTGCAGATTTATAGCCACATTAGTGACTCCCAAATGTAATTTACTGCCCTATCTCACTATACTCCCATGTAGCAACTGTAACGATACCTACTTACAATGTTCTTAGCAAAATGAAAGATAAAATTTCCAGGAACTAAGTTGGAAAACCTACAGATTATCTAACATACCTAACAGAAAACAGCTGCTGTATGACCGTATCATCAGATTACATGCCATAAACCAAGGAAGTATTCACATCCATCTTCAAGCCCTTTTTTTAAAACATTAAGAAAACAGATAAAGTATCAAAATCTGAAAATGTTTCCCTCATCTTTCTTAATTTGCTCCTCATTAGACCTGAATGAAAATCTAACTGAAATAAAACATTTTTGAAATCAGCATATGTATCGTTAACACAGCTATTTTGTATCGACATCTGTTCTTCCACAACCAGAGTATTTAGTGTCAGCACCAACATCTTAAAAGTCTTAGAAGAAAAGTATGTCCTTTTATTCATGCATGCACTGACTTTTTCCTAACGGCTCATAAAACAAACCAGGCATCTCTTGCCTGACACGGGCTCCCACGCTCTCAGGCCAAACCATTGGGATGCCCAAGATGACAGGACAGTCACTCCCCAGAGGCATGTGCCCACCCCATGGGGTGAAAGCCCACATGGAGCAGCCCCCTGAAAATACTTGCTACCCCATTCCAAGGGCCACTGCCCCAGAAGAGGCAGCATCTGCACAGGCAACCTCACCACCTGCCTTAGTGTTGGGGTGAGGGTCTCAAGGTGGGGTCAGCGTGAGAAGTAGAGAGAGATGGGGACACCACAGTGATGGGGTGTCCAAGCTTGGTCTGGGCACTGACAGGGCCCAAGGAAAACACAACTTGATGCATATGAAAAGACTATGTTTTACATGATTTAGAGTTGAAATCTTTAACAGAGATAAATCAAACAGCACTAAATAATGGGTCAACTGATCCCATTCCCTTTGGCTTTACAAAACAACTCGGACTCCTTAGGATGTATAAAAAAAAAATTATCTATTTTAGTAGGTTATTTAAGTAATAAGTTCTACACTGATATCCCAAGGAAAACTCCTTTCCATAACTTTCACTAAGTATAAACAGTAAGAAAAACTTGTGCACTTCCAAAGCGACTCTTAGGCACGGGTCACAAAGTAGTTCAGTTGCAACTGAAGCATGCCACAGTTTCATGCTAAATCATTACACTGACTTTTCAGACGGCTAAATTTATCTGGGATTTTGTATCTTGCCTAAATCACTCAGAGAGCCATGGGAAGTACATTACAGAGTCCTACTGTGTCTTTGCCAGCATATACCTTAATTCTTTGCTGAAAGAGATATAGCATGCCTCTGCCTTTTTTCCATGCGTTTTAATTTTCTCTGAGGCATTTGTTTTTTTTTTAATAAGCAGCCTTACTATTATCTGGATCACTGGAAAAAATGATAAATAGGGAAAACCAGTGTATTGCTACCCATTTTATTAACTATTCTATCAGCTAGCTGAAAACTATTAAATGTTCTACCAGGGTGATCAGTTCCAGTGCTCCATCTTCCTTTTTCTTTTTCTGAACAGTTTGGACCATGCACTCTATGAATTTGTCACACCATTAGGATTTTTAAAAAATGTTCTTTTTTTGTAACACCACATCTACTTCAGTATTGAATGTAAATACCAAACTGTAACAAGAAAACGATTTTGCAGAATTACAAGACACTTGAAAAGGCCTGTCACAGAGGTGATTTGACTGAAAAGCTGGGTAATTCTTTGGACAGAAATTATACAAGTCCCTGTTAGTGCGTTCACTACAAGTAAGTTAAGTATACTGCTGGATTTTATGCTATTTTATTGAAACTCAAGAACAGTACAAATATGAACTAAGGATATTTCTACTGTGTCCCTTGTCACTGACAAACTAACTAACCCCTGATCCCTGCTTGCAAAATACGAGTGTTTCTAAAACCAACCAACAACAGCCAATTCCAAAAGCTTCTCCAAACCCAAAATACCTCCAGCAAGCCCACAAAAGTTTTGGCTTTTCAACAGGAAGAGATTTTCACACTGACATGGTGTCTCACCACAGCTGCACTGTCTCCAGATGAGTACAACAGGATCCTCCTGCAGATGCAACAATGTTTGGAAGATGAAGATAAAGACCAAGGAATAGAAAAATTAGTAATGTATTTGAGAGGCCAAAAGAAATAAGAAAAGCTCACTCTAGAGTAAAAAAAAATAATAAAAACATCCTTAGAATATCACCAAACCACAGTTACTTCATTAAATTGGATTACTAGGCCTCAATATTGAATTTTTCCCACAATGACTTAGCATTCAAATTTGAAAAGGCAATTATAGCCATATAAATGATGAAAAAATGTAAAATACACAGTGAATGCAAGTTTGCCTGCAAAATTTTAATGCAATAACCCTAAAAAACTACCTAAGCAAGTTTCAAATGTAGCAATAATGGGTTTTGGAGATGATTTGGAAAAACAAGTTCTGCTTATGAAATGTATTTTTTTATATTAACCTTTATATATTAGAGATAGATTAGCCAAACCACTGAAATTATGGGCAACAGGCTAATGAAAGAATCGTAACACTTCAACTACAGAGTACGAGGCCAAAAATAAATAGCTATTGCCAAGGACACATCAGGTTTCCTGACTGAAGCATTCCAGGGAGTGAAAGATTGCTTAACTGGGGATTTTGCCTGACATAATGGGTAGAAGTTGTGAAGAGAAGCTTGTCCTTGGCTACTTGAGGAAAGAGGTAGCATGTGTGACAAAGAGATAAGAAAAACAGCAAAGAAGGCACTGCGGGGGAAAGATTCTTTTCTTTCTGGAGAAGAAGCCACCGACAAGAAGAGCAGAAGGAAAAGCAAGAACCTTAGAAGCATCTGACTTCAGCACAAGAATCTGACATGAGAACATGCTCACTACAATGGCTGATTTTGCCAAGGTCTGTTGTGTCGCACTCCCTGCCCCCCTTTAAAATCTTCCTAGATCCACATATGGATCATTTTTGAGAGGTTGCCTGGAGAACATGACTGTACTCCAATTTATATCAGATGCAACATTTCCCCCTTTGATGAAGGAGAAAGTTTTGAAGCTCCCTCAGGAATGCATATAGATTTAGGTTCAAGAATTAAGTAGCACTGAAGTTTTTAACTAGCGGCATATTTCAACCTCCAGAACATTTTATTTCTCTCATATTGCTAAAGTTTCCATGACATAGATGAGATCTAGCCTATGGGTGGTTATTTAACAGGCCTTTTGTACCAACTAGCAAGTAGGTTCATACTCTCAACTCGTACTAACTCCTGCAGCTCCACAGACTCATCTCAGGACGAGGGATACCTAAAGGCAAACGGACCAGGGAGAGACAAGGCACTGACCAACATGCTCTCCATGCAGAGACCACAGGTACATCTGTAACAAATTGACCAGTGGTGCTACCATAGGGTGTGGAGAACCAGGTGAGGTCTGCCAGAGTGCTACAGTTTAGGGCAAGAAGTCCTGCAGCTCTGCATGGGAAGGCTGTGATATACAGTGGCAGTGAAGATCGAGGTGCAGGTGTAGGTATAATCCTGAGCAAAAGACTCCGACCTTCCAGTCAAGAAAATTACAGGCCTTGTCAGGTGGGGAACTCCCTCTCCTAAAATTGCTACCTCTCAAGCAAGACACTTCTCAAGTCTCACATGATTTTACTTGACGTACTGTTAAAAAGCAGCTTTCTCTAACATGAGGAATAGCTGGGTTTGACTTATTTATTTATTTTTAAAATTAGTTATGTATTCCACTAGAGAGCTGGGAGAAGAGAGTTCGGAGAGAATCAAATCATTCCAAATAATGTGAACATGAAAAAAAAAAAAATAAAATCAATATCCCTAACAGAAAATCAAGCATTCTTAAGAGGCACTTTTGAAACTTGAAGGAAAAAAGGTCAGTTTTAATAACTAATTTATTCATTTGATAAGAATTTACAACCACCACAGCTGACCCTCTAGCAATTATAAAAATGCCCTGACTGATACTCTCTTGTGACTTCTACAGTACTCTGCAGTAAAGTATTACATGAAAGAGTGATTTTTAATTTTTTTTCTCTGGCATTCAAAAATCTTTTCTTTCTTCATTCAATTTCTGAATTCCTTAAAGACCTCTCAATCATCAAAGAACTTTAATGTGGAAAGTATTTCACTTGAGCCATATCAGTGTGAGCAACGCACTTAGAATCTGTAGCAGATAGTTTAAACTGCAGTCTCAAATAATCAAGTAACAAAACCTAATATTAGGCTCATAAATAGGTTGAAATGGCTGTGAGACAATGACAGCTCAATATCAAAGCCCAGCACAATGCATTTTGATGTACATTTAACAAAGTGAAAGAGAGTAAGTAATTTAAGGAACATACTTTGATTACCTATTTAAATGGGAATGGGAACAAATGTGCAAGCTTGGTTATGATGGTTTATCTTCAGATTTTAACAGTGCAAACTGTCAAGGAGAAAACAAAAGAACAGCAGGAGACAAGTGAAAACTTCCCAGAACATGCAGGAGTGAATGCAGTCGCTGAAAACTTGCTTTCTTCTTCCTGAGCAGTTTTATGAACATTCAATTAACCTGATAGAGAATGTCACAACTCTGTTTTCTTGCTGATAAGGAAAGGAGCAAATTTCCAATAGCTGAAGTAGAGAGAATAAAATGGGGGGGAAAAAAACCCCAAAACCATTCCATGATTTCCAACATTCATCATGGATCTGAGTCTGTCCTGTGAATCAGCCTCAGCACCCACCCTAAGCATCACCCTTACAGTAACTAAGGGAAAATTGCTCATAGCTGCTATTGGCAGTCCTGGGATAACAGTTGGACTTGATGATCTTAAAGGCCTTTCCCAACCTAGCTGATTCTATAATTGCCCCTGTGGAATTAGTATGTGTAATAACATGAAAAATTATATTGGATCTTAGATTTAGCATGAGAGTTGCCTGCTTTTGTCATTCTTCTATGGGAAAGGGCACAGAAAAAGGTCTATTGATCAAAGAGCTCTAGTTGAGAGGGAGTGAAAAGTCTACATGCATTTCTGCCCATCAGTGCTCTCTGTAAAAAACCCAGCAAACCCAAACTTTCAGTACCTATAGTGTTCCAGGGTTCTGCTCCCCCTGTGCTAGGGGTTTACGGGGTAAGCTTTATTTCACCTTAGTTCACATATTGGAATGCATCTCCATTTTATCCCTGGGCTTTAAGGTACGTTTAGAATGATTAAATGGAAACTCCCTAGAGTATTTTCAAATTTCACTGAGACAATTTAGGGTAATTCTTCTTTCCTTATTTGTAAATAATCAATAAAGCAAGAAAACAACCAAAAAATCTATTGACAGCCTGTTGCAGAGATTTCTTATTTAAGTCTAGCAAAACACTTAAATGGCAATTATCAGGATTCAGGCTTTTTTTTTTTCAGCTGAAGGTTAACATTTCTCTTCTTAATCAGCACACACTGTACATCTTGAAAAATAAAGGAAAATAAGAATGCACTGCAAAAGACCAAAAAACCAAAACCCAACAAAACCGGCTGGTACGCAATACATGTAACTTTTGGTGAGAGTCACTTGAAGTTTTCCTTATTGGTTCTGGAATAGTCTTGTATTCACTTTCCAACTTGTATCATCATTAGTCAAATTAAAGAATGGCCCTTGATTTTGTAACATTAGAAATAAAGACAATTCACAAATTACACAATACACAAATCACACAATAGTCTGTGTTGCTAATCCTAAAAGCTAAAACATATCTATCATGTTTTGATCCTACTGTCAAATATAATTTCACATTTAAATTACTAATTAAAAAATATTCCATAATTATTTATCATCAAATTATTTTTCACCTTTTGACCTACCACTTCAAAAGTCAGCACTACTTCATACAAAATAAATCAAAATTCAGCTGCAGCTAAAACCTGCATTTTTCTCAGTTTAGCAGTATCACTAGATGATACCCTCCCTACACCTGGCTCGGAGCAATCCCAGACACAGCTACAGGTTGGGCAGAGAAGAGATTCAGAGCAGCCCTGCGGAGAAGGACTTGGGGGTGTTGGTCGATGGAAA
>JANRGW010008229.1:0-26400 GCA_024733675.1 Psilopsiagon aymara
CAGACTAAACATTACTGAGCAGCAACTAAAAACATTGGTGTTATCAGTGCTGTTCCCAGGCTGAAAGTCAAAAACACCACACTGTACCAGCTACTAAGAAGGAGAAAAATGACTGCTACTGCTGAACCCAGGACAATCACTCATTTTAAATTGTGTACCCAGCATGATGGGAACTTGACAGAAAAACCTGCTCTTTCATACAAGCTGGATTCTCAACACTTTTCTTTTGGATCACTTGTTTCCTTTACCCAAATACTAAGTCTTGTGATATAAAGTCTTTGAGTCAGAGATTCCACCTATTGTTTTGATTTATGTCTTGCACATGTGTTTTTGCTCTGTGTAAAGAAGGCTGTGGTCTCTCTTTGGTACTTTCCCCCTTGCCCTTCACTTGATCAGAGTACCTAAGACAATAGATCAATTTAATTAGGCAGTCAAGCCAATTAATCAGGTCAAATACTTGGCAAGAAGTAAGTACAGCACTCATTCTGGAAACGGCTCTGAATGGCAGAGTTTGATTAATTGTTTGTCTGATTTCCAGTTAAACATTTAATAAATCTTACCTTTTACGCAATGTTATGCACAATATGTGGCATATGAAAGCAGCCAGCAGGTTAAGATGCACACTGTGGTAGTCAGCATGTGTGCAAACGAATCAAGATGCCAAGCTGCCTTTGAAGGGACATCACGGTGGGGGGAAAAAAGAGGGCATGGTAGAAAAAGAAGTTAGACATGTCATAGCAATGCTGGAAGACAAAGGAAGTATTTAAGAAGCTGGCGAGGGGGGTGAAGCCATTGCTCATCAGTTGAAGCCTTTATATATTGAACCCACTTGTTTTGAGTTGGATACACCTGGTTTGCCATATGATTTTCTTTAATGCATCATATATCAGCTGTTGTTGTTCCACATGAGGACAGAAGCTGGATCCAAGATAAAACAGTTTGGGCACAGTGACCTCAGTGCTACCTAAGCGCTAGATTACAACATATGATCATCTTGGGGAAGCTGCTCTCATTCACAGGAGAGGGATAAACTAGTTAGAAATGCTTCTTTTGGCCCAGTGAACTACGCTGAAAGAGAGCAAAAACTTTAAAAAGTGATTTAGAAACACTAATTGCTGAGCAACCAGAGGATCTTGACAGAAAAAGGAGAGAGACCTGTCAGAAGTATGGACCTAAAGAAGATTCTTGGAATAGTACTAGTTCTAGTCAAATCCATGATGAAGTCCTATGTAACATGAAATAAAACAAACCCAGAGGAAATGGTATGTTTCCTACATGGAAATTTAATTGTTCTCTCTCGGAACTATTTCATTCATTGATCAAACTATTTTAAAGAAACCCTCTGTGATAACACATACACACAGAGTCTATTCAGTCCAGCCAGAGACTTGACTTGGAGATTCAGACTTTTTCAAGCAGAAATGGATATACATCCCTGTTTGGAAGCTTATCAACAAAAATGAAGTGATGCCACTTGCATCATTAACATTTACTTAAGTATAGAGAGCACCAAGGCGAATTTTACCTATCAAATATAATGCCATTAGTATAATCCTTTTTTGCATGACATGAGCAATTTTATTTTTTCACATAAAGTTGTTTCTGCTTTTTTTGTAAGCCGTGCTATGATGGATCTCTTAACTGCAACAATTACTTCAAATTTCAGCCCCATAAGCTTTGAGTGATGAAGTTTTCTTCAGCTGACAGTAATTTTAATTTGAAATGCACACAGGACTTATGTTTCTCTTTACTCAGCAGTGCAAGTCTGACAGCACCAGGTGCCCTTAAGACCTAGTGCGTCTATGACTTAATTACACAAATAAAGTCTACAAATTGAGCATGACAACATCTGAAATGAGTGGGATTTGTTCTGTCTTGCTTTTACTCTGTTTTCATGCTTGAGAAATGAAGTGCATGCAAAGCACTCCCTGCATCAAGGGCAGGGAAGAACCACGTGCTCCTGTCCATCCCCTGGCTGCAGTGATGTGGCCACAGGGACTTGAGGCCCTAGGATGAAATGCCCCCTCCCACCACAAGGATGGGTCTGGCTGGGCACACTGAGGCTGGGGCTGTAAAGAGGGATGCAAGGGATGGGTATAAATAGAAGAGATATAATAAAGAAAATAATAATGAATGGCAACATTTTAAACAGGATGAGGGCTGGGGAGTTCAGGAACTATGTTTATGAATTGCTCTGTCCTGCTCTCTTTCCCTATCTCTTTTAGAAAACACAGTTCACTGAAATCTGAAGCTCCATGATGCTGTAATGAACTAATGACTATTGAAAATTATCTGCTTGGTAACAATTCTTCTGTGCTCATTGTAGTAAAACTAGTAATTATTTCATTGGCTTTTATATGGATGGCTCAAGCATTTCATATAGTCAGCATTAACACATGAGGAAAAACCCCTGAAGGTCATTCATCTTTATACCCTCTTTATACAACCTATGTTCTTACAGAAACTGTTCTAAAGCTCATGTTACATTCATATGAACATCTTTTAAACTCCACAAGAAAGATGGCTTTAGTGATGCTTTACTGATGTGCACAAGGAGCCATGAAATTATCTGAAATACATAACACTATTTCTTTATAAGAGGCTTTAACTGCTTTACACTCTTACGTAAGTGGGACCACTCTGCATGTGGGTGTGTGTTTAAATGCACATCAATGTGTTTCTGTCACGTCATTTCAAGGTGACAAGTGTGGAACTGGAGAGGATCTCCAAATAGGCTTTCCTGCAGCCATGCACATTGGTTTAAGTTGGGAGTGGGGAAAAAAAAAGTCACATAACATTTGAGACTGACTGAATTACCCTGGCTTGTTGAGACATTTTGTTGTAGATTCTCAATTTCTTTTTCCTTCCCTTGCTTATTATGTCATGTAAATCCCTCCCACCTTACTAAATCACTTTTTATTTTATGTGAGCTGTCATTTCACTTGCAGTAGGAGAACCTTTCATCACAACTTTCACAGCCATCTTACACATTTTAGAATGGGGATGAATTGACTGATAACCTGCTGGTCAGATGTGTCTTTCTCTGATGACAGTTCAAATGATCTTAGATTACTGATTTGGACCATGTTCCTAACAGCTAGGGGGCTGTGCTTTGGCCTGAAAATTTTCACCTTGGTAAAACACAAACAACACTCACAGTAAGTGAGTAGTTTTGTTTATACATCTCTGGACTTCATAATTTCCCTTTGATAATCTGAAAGGGTTTTGTCAGGTAGTGGAAAAATGAAAAAGGGATTATTTAAAAAATAAAGCTAATTTTACATCATTAACCACTGTAGCAAATTCTCTTTTTGAAACCAAGGCTAACCCTGCAGTGAGACACTGCTTTCTTGGGATAGCAGACAGCAAGATCAGGTTGTGCTCTTGATTCTCTTGCAATGTTCTCTTTGGGAGACTGAAGTTATTCTAGGATGGATTTGAGAGTATTTGTACAGGCTTCTTGTTCCCTCAGGGCTAACCCTCATACCAGCCAAAACCAGTGTGTCAGAAGATCTCTGGAGTTGCAGGGTAGGCTGTAGGGAAATTTAAGCATAGGACATTTAAGCATATTTGATACATAACTGCTCCTTGGTCTTACATGTTTAGTAGCATGAAGTGACATCTTGTTAATTATGGAGGAAAGGTCTGATACAGGAAACAGATTCTCCTTGTGGCAATGCATGCTGTGTCAAGATCTGTAGCCTTCTGTTGTGAAAAGTACATGGAAGATGCAGCATGAGCTGTTTCGCATCTGCCCACATATTGAGTTGACTGTAGGTTTTGTATCAGTGCAAGCACAATTAAATATTACTGCCGTGAAGAGAAGATAAAATAACTTCCTCATTTTGACAAAATTCAGTTTCACAGCCACAAGACCGTGGCTCTGTCAGGAAGCATCTACCTATGTGGGTTGGGAGAAAAGGCTGAAGGAGCTCCCTTTCCTGATGCTGTGTCTGTGTGTTCAGTTGTATATAAAGCTGCTGCTTCCCTTGCTAATACTGAGCTTGTGTGGTTAGCGCTTGTCCCGCTGTCTGTTGGAGGGTGAGAAGGTGGCCAGCTGCCTCTACCTCCCCCTGTTCTGACCACCAAGGCAGCTTTACATGTGCAGCCTTTTCCTTCAGCATGAGCACTGGGATGTGTTGCAAGAGGCTCTCACATTCAGAGGTGCGTGAGGAAGGCACCTGAATGAGCTGCCCTAAGGAGACAGCCTGAACCTAGCGCAGAGATGAGGTCACTGCCATAAGACCTATAGGATTTATGTCCTGTGCTTACCCCTACAAACTTGCTATGTCCAGCACTCATTTACTTTAGGTAACCTCTTATTTTGCTTGTGCCTTCACCATCACTGACTGTAGCCCTCAAAACTCTCTTTTAACCTGTACTGTCTTGGAACTACAAGCCAGTAGGGAGTAACAGCTATTCTCCCATACGCAGCACCAACACTTGGGAATCATTTGCTGTTGCAGTTTCTAAGGAATCCTGACCTGGAGGGAGTTAGTAACTGGATGCTGCATGTGCTCCAGCCTGTATAATTCCCAGTACAGCCATCTCATGCAGAGTTGCTGATTGTGTATTTCAGTTAGAATTACAGATGCTGTGTATTTCAATGATGAATCTGCTACAAGACTGGAAAAAGGTAACAAGTTTGTTACTGCCAGACATGTTCCTGTTTACATTCTTGGTGGCTACTGTTGTATTGCTGTTAGATTTTACCACTTTTGTTTGAGGAGGGACTTCATATTAAGAGATTTGTTGTCTGCAAAACAAAGCCTGTCTGTGCACATTTGGTACAGAGGGATTTCTGCTACCTAAACAATCTTGTAATCAAGTTGCTTTTCTCTTTCTAGCAAGAGTTTAAAAGTTCACTGTATGGATTCCTGATGAGTAATATATATATATATATATATATATATAAATCTTTATTATTTAGCTTCTCTGTTACTCTGGCCTCTGTTGAAAATGTGGCCATGTAAATGCTCTGCACTGAAAATTAGTAATACAGGTACACGCATAGACCTACCTTCCTAGACATGGGAAGAAGTGTCAGTCCTGTCCTTGTTTCTTGCTGAGGTAAAGACAGACTTTTTAAACTTCTGAGTTTTCATACATTGCTATTTTCTAACTTCTCTGGATTTCTGCCAAACTCCTAGGGAAAGAGAATTACCACCAGTGCTGCATAAGCAAATACTTTTGCCTGAAAATAGTGTATTTAATATTACGCATTTACTACGGTAGGGCTGGACCCCAGATAGGTATCCCCTCATGTTTTCTTACTCAAAAACATGCAACAGCTTCTACAGAAGCAGCTTAGGCTCACACCAGGGCAGTCTTGTTCAGGCTGCTTCTCAAGAAGGTGTGAAATTGGTTACTTTGGAACACGGGAACTATTTTGCATGACAGTTCAAGCCCATAGGCAGCCAAGTGAAAGGCAAACAGTACTGTGCCCTTCTCATCTGTGAAAAACACCTTCCTTGGATGCTGACACCATGAGCATTCAAAGTTAGGAGGATGAGTTCTATCTGACTAGGTTAGGCTGATCTCTGCTTAGTGAGCTGACCTCATGCTTTAATCTGGTGCATGTGTGTCTTGCTGCAGGTCTTGGTGTGGGCAACTTAGACTGTTTCTGATCCATGGATATTCTGAAATAGAAATGGAACAGCTGCATTTGTGGATGTCAAGCCCAAATTAGTCATCGTTACTAAGTCTGGACTTATTATTTTTGGCACAGAGCTGAAAGATCAAGCTTCCCTACTTCTAGATTCAAACCGGTGTCTTCTTGTTACAAAAAGGCAAGGCTGAAAGGGTATTAGCTTGATGATTAGCTTATGGCTCATCCTGTGATGGAGTATCATCTTGGACACCTCACCTTCTTCATGTATGAAGTAAAGCATGTAATTCAGGAGTGCAGGTGCCATTCGCCCTACCCAATTGCACCACTGCAAATTAGGCCGAAAGATCTGCTATTCAAACTGGTCTCACAAAATAGACTGGAAAAAGCGCAGAACAAGGCTCTATATTTAGCCTGTTTAGAACGACACAACACTGAGTATTCCCATCTATTTTCAAAGATGCAATAAAACAGCATGGCAATACTAGTAAATGTCATTAGCTCTTTGAATTAATAGAATTACTGCTGGCAGCCAACAGTAATAGATTAGAGCAATTCTAATCTACTACATTAGAGTAATTCTTGGCAGTGTGAACATAATGAATCTGAGGCATTTACAATACAACCATCCAACTAGAACTTGGAATATAAATTTCAGCCTCTAATCAGTTCCTTTTTTTTTGCCTCTTTTCTCTTTATTCAAGGCAGTATGAAATTATTTTTCATTCAGTCATAAAATTTCTCTTTAAAGTCTCTAATGGTTTTCAGAAATGCAGTTGAATGGTTAATGTGATTAATAAAAAATAAAATCTCTTTTCAACACAGGACATTTTTGAGGTTTAAGAAATATACCTCAGATCACTGTTTTGTGGGGGCAGATAGATAAATACCTTAAGTCATGCCATTGTAACTGGGCTACAAATTTTAAAGCACCGATACTGTTCTATGGCTTCTTTAGAAGCCTTTTCAGTAAAAGAAAAGCTGCGTCTCAAGCTTACCAAGTAGTTTATTCATTTCCTCCCAGCATTTAATAGCTGTATTGATAAAACAGCATCATCACAATAGCATCAGCGCTATGTAAGCCCTCAGAATGATACAGAAGACAGTATTCTGTCACTACAGAGCTTAAGCCTGATCCCAATTTCTCTGCTGTTGGTATAACTCCGTGGTATAAGTGGAGTTATTGTTGATTTACATGAAAGAATTAATCATGCTGAGGTTGTTAACACTGGAATGGGATTGGGAATGGGATTATGGTTACTTCTGTTGGAGATCCATTTTTGCTGTTGCTACCCTCTGTCTGGGCTATAGTCCAAACACTATGTGAGTGACAGAGACTCTGAATTGGTTGGGAAAACAGTGTCCTTCCATTTCTCACCTATTTCTGCTAAATTTTTAGTTATTTTTAAATAGCACACTGAACAGAGAAGAGAGTGGTTCCTTCTACATGCCCCCAAAGCAATGCTGGTAAGACATGAGCAAATGCTTCCTGTCATCTTTAAACATATGAGTTTAGTTACTGGAAAGGATCATTGCCACCTTTTAATAATCCCATCTTTGATTATCAAAGGTATCAAAAGATGCTGATGGCTTTAATGTAGAACAGCACTTGTGTGTTGCTTGCCAGAAGAATTGATGTAGGTGGATTACATGTTAGCAGAAGATACGTACAGACACTGAAAAATATGTTCTGTGCTCTCTCCCCAATGACAAATTTATGGACAATAACTTATTTCCTCATATATGAACACAAAACAAATGTTGAACCTAATGACTGCACCCTGGAACGATTACTGACAGATGATATCCTGCATGGCAAAGAACCACCAGCCACAGATGAACATTCCTGAGACCATGATGCATCTGGAGAGCCTGAAACATAGCTCCTTCAACAGAGTGGTGAAAACCAGGCTTCTTTTTTTATTGAAAGTTTAATCCTTCTCTCTAAGCTTCAAAACATGCATCCCATAAGATGGACACCATTTATTTATTTCCGTGGTGAGCTATGTATGTTGGTCTGTCAAATACATCACCTTGATGTCCCTGAGAAATGGAAGTCAGAGCAGTATTTACACCTTTAGTGTACAACTGAAGAGTTAAAAACATTCCTTGTGTTTCTCCTTTACAACTAGCCTTCCAACATCACTGTCATAGAGAGGCAAAGGTTTTCATAAGCTGAGCAAAAGTAGTGGATGAAACCTCCTAGACTGTTTGACAAAAAACAACATAAAAAGGAGAGGGGGTAGAAACAGATGTACAGCAGTGTAGAGGCCCTATGTTTCTGAAATGACCAAAATTACACAAATTATAAGCAATTCTGAATCCCTTTCATGCCCTTCCCCCCAGGTTTTCATCATTCTGTATTTTCTAATGTTCTGAAGCAACCAAATAATACTCCACACAGGGAGAACTTGCTAGAGGAAATGGCCTACTGAACGGTAAATGCAAGACAACAGTGACTAAATGATTTGCCAACAGATCTTGCTCTTCTCTGCCTACGTTGGACAGCCTTCCCTTTGTCTAATTGAGGAGGCATTTTTACTTAGCTATTGCTTACAGTTGGTTTCATTCCAGAGTGGACGGTGAATGGAAAAGAAAATAAAAACCAGTTGTCTCTGCAGTCTACCATAGAAGCAAATGATTTCACTGGTTTGACAAATCTGCCAGACTCAGCAAGAACAAAAAAAAACCCCTACTTTTTTCTTAATGTTCTGTAATTGGTTTGCACCAATAAAAAGGTGATATGATAAGGTGAGAAACATATTCCTGCTTGATGCTTATAATCCACTTTAGAGAAACATACCAGCTACCCTCCGAAAACTTAGAAATATGCTGGAGAAAAGACTGTTTTGCTTTGGTTTAAGCACTGTTTTTGATCTGGGTCTAAGCTATGCCTTGCTGTTTGGACTACAGGCTCATTTGCTTTCCTTGTTTTCAGTGCCATCTTAAAATACCACAATTTTCTCCCTCGAACTACCTAAAACCAACTGAAAGCCATCCAAAATGACTCCCAAAGTGCAGGCCAATTTCAGCAAGTCCATAACGAAATTCCAGCTGGCCATCTTCCTACTGCCTGCCAGAAGTCTCCCTTCTCATCTGCCAGACGGGTGTTTGGTTCGCTCACCTCCATGATAATGAAACAGACACCCAGTGAACCCTCAGCTTGCTGCCCCACCATGTGTATCTCATATGTCAGAAGATTCTGAATCTGAAAAAAGAAAATCATTTGGTGATTGCCTACTGCTGCATATTCAATGGAAAATCCAACCTGAAAAAATGAGCTGAAGACATTAGAAAATGTGCATTTAATTATCTTCTTGCAACATATTTTCATTCAGTCCTGTATGCAAATTCATTTATGACACTGATATGGAAAGCAATACAGAAGTTGCCTATCTACTAGAAGTCATACTGAGGGAAATATACAACCTCTCCAGGAGTTTGTTTGTTTCAGGTCTGTAATAATGCCCAGGCTGAGTGGTCAAAGCCTTGTATCTTAAGCCTTATCTCAATGACTGGTTGAAAACTTGCCTCAGGTGGAGTTATCTAAGAACCTGATTAGAAACAATTTATGCCAACAAAGCATCTTGTGTGATAAGGCATAATGAAGGTGTTTACTCCTAGCTCTTTCACAGAGGAATTTAGTATAAATCACTGGAATGGGCTGCCCGGGAAAGTTGTAAATGCTCCATCCCTGGCGGGATGGATTCAAGGCCTGGCTGGACTGAGCCTTGGGTGGCATGGTTTACTGAGCGGTGTCCCTGCCATGGCAGGGGGGGTGGAACCAGGTGATCTTAAGGTCCTTTTCAACCCTGATTCTATGATTCTATTTACTGTTCTTCCCTTAACTGTTGTTCAACAGTTATTTACAGCATAACTTTGCAAAGTGTCGAGTATCCTAGGAGTAACACAAAGCTCAGTTATTGACAGGACGTACCAGTGTTTCCATAAGCGACCCCCGTGAGAATGCTTATTTGAGTTTCAGGGTATTATATGAGAGGAAACCTGGAGGAAAAAAAAAGGACTGAGATGCAAAGCAGGCACAAAATGACTTTTCTTTGTGTGAAATGGAAGTGGGATGTAAAGTAATAAAGTGAATACAGGAGAAAAAATGTACCAGAGACAAGTGGAACACTCTGACCAAGATATGGGAGGACTGCTCAGAAATGATCTGATTTTTGTTCCTGAAGTCTTTCAGACTAGTTTGACGTAAGCATAGAAAACACACAATACAGGGTAGGATTCTCCTCACTTAAGTGAATGAACTAGGTAAGGTAACTTCTCTCATTTCATGCTAATTTCTACACTGTCCTCTTAACAAATGTAACAGTTTTTGTAATGGATCTAAATATCTTGTCCTTGCTTAGATCATGTTACCCATGCAATATTTTTATATAGCTATAACACCAGTTTACTCAGTTATCCAGGGAATTCCTGCCAAGTGCATGAAAATTTCTAGTTGGCATACACCAGCCATATTACTTTCTGTTGCCTTTGACTGGTCTTTATGGCAGTGGCATGGTCAAAAGAGAAGAAATTTTACGCTCCCAACCACACCATAATGGTTTAGGTGTCTCTAAATTACTTTGTGCAACTGGTCTGACAATGCTTGAAGCAAAAGGCTAAGGATTGCTGGGGGAAAAAGTGCTTCTTGTTCTGTATTTAAGGAATGATAGATTATAAAGCAAGAACTAAAAAAAAAAATAATAAATCTCTGTCAAGGCCTTCATACTGCCTGTCTTCCTAATCTTGGAGAAATATCTGCATAGACTATGCATGATAGCATTAATGGACAGAAAGAGTAGGATCCTTCAACCAAAGTATTTAAAGGACAAAGGGAAACTTCACTCTGTGGTACTTTAAGCAACCTGCATTACCTCCCTGGTGAGCAGACCCACAGCATCTGAAGATATATGCCACTATCATACTCAGCCTTCATTACAGCACACCAACTGCATTGTTTTGGAATTGAAGTACTTGACCTGCTCATCTACCTGGGAACTAAAGCTATCACCTTCTTGTGCCCTGGAGGGATGACTGACTAAGATGTTGCCCTCAGCATAAGACAACCAACAGGCCAAAAGGGCTGAAACTCCAATGCAGAGTTACTATGGACAATTGTTACTTTTCTTTAAAGAGCACACTGGGCATGGTAGTGACAGAGAACCCAGTGAAGCAGGTGTCCATTCCAGAAATGGGAATGGCCAGTCAGGGAAGACTTCTTCCACTTGATAAGCTGCACACTTTGCATGAAGGGTACAGGTTGTTACGGTGCACTAAAACTCTTCCACAAATACCTAAATTAAAAGGAAACTGTTTTCCACAGAAAACTTTTCCATAAAAGAGAATTTCTATGGAAAATTTCTATGAATTTCTGTTCATGTTAACTGTCTTGGTAGATATGTGAGACAAAGAACAGAATCTGTGTCAGTCTCTATCACTTCCTCCCCAAGTACCATTTCTTGCAGAAGACAATGCAGCCATGGAGGGATACAAGTGAAAATCTGCCCATCTCTTTTAAGACTTGCAGAGCCAATCTGCTGCTGCATGTTGTTCTCATGTTCCAAAAACTGGGCAAATAATGATCTAAAATTTAATGAGATTAAATAGCCTGTTCACAGAATAATCACGCATATTGCTTACCTGTTCTGTTACTCTCAAGAAACAGGGATTAGTGTCATCAGAGAGTAAACTGAAAGTAAAACTAAGTTTTGATTTTGACATAATTCTTCTGACAAATGAGTATCACTGTCATCTTCTGCTATGAATCCATTTTGCAAACAGTATGTTCTTAAATAGTAAAGCGAATGTGTAAGCTGAGTAAATAATGAATATATGAAATTTTCCCAAGCCAGCCCAGAACCATGTGTGTTTTGAAAGCTAATGCTGACAAGGGTATGCATAATGCTGTTAGGTATTCAGAAACTTTCCTTTATTCTTACAGTCACACTATGTTCATCTGGAAATCTACTGTACTGAGCAAGATCTACTGTGCTGACTCAAGTTAAATTCACAGTTGCCTCTTGATATATCACAGTATGTCATTCAGTAATCCCACTGAGGAAAATGTAATTACCATGCAACATCTTGTGCTGTCTTGGGATTTCTCACTAGGTAAGCAAGAAATAAATTCCTGTCAGTACTGTAGGAATACTGTTATAGAGACGTAGGAAAAGACCAGCTGTGTCATAAGCCATGATGCTGCGTTGAAATTACTGGTCACAGGGGATACATTTTTTTTAGTTACAGGCTCTATACCTTTTCTGTCCACCTGAGTGCGCACAAATTTAACCACTGTCCAAATGAACACTCATTCAATGCAATTAATTCTCCTAATATCCTGTCTGGTAGGAATCGTAACACAGGAGGAACTGGGGGTCAGAGGAATTGCTGTGTGTCTACAGACATGGAGAAAATAAAAAAAAAAAAAGAACAAATCTGTTTCAGGAACAGAAACTGTTCCCTTGGTTCCATTTCAGATCTCTCCCGAGACTTCTTTTCATTTCTATAATGGAACAATACAGAACTGCTGCAGGAACTTATCTCCTACTGAATACAGAGAGAAATCTAAGGTTTCTGAACCCACCTCCAAAACACTTTCTGAGCTTGCTCCAACCCATCTGGATCACTGCCTTTTCCTTTGGAACAGGGACTTCTTGCAGGTTTGTTCTGCCACTACAATGAGTGTCATGATCGCTGTGAGGAAGAAGTGTTAAAACCCACATATTTCCACAATTCAGCATAAGATTCAAAGCTCCTATTACGGACCTGATTTCTATATTTAAAGACAAATATACAAATAAAATCAAAGGTAGCTGAACACTCATATCTGCAGAGCACAGAAGTGATTCATTCTCATATTCATTCTGATAACGTAGCTGTGGGTGTGAATAACAAAAAAGAAGCTCCATAGGTAGTTGTCACATTCATTTTGTTTCCACTGAGGCTGGCTCAATGTAGACTAAGGAGGCTGAGATCTCAGATTACTGTCAGAAAGACTGATAGCTTCTTATACCAACATTTAAATGTTAGGGTAGGATGGCTGAATATAGTGGCAAGGAAATTGTAGAAAAGCTTGCAAGGAAAACCAAGTTGTCTATAAGCCAAGACTCTGAAATGACAAAGAATATATTCCTGGGAGGGTAACAGGCTTCTTGTTTTTTTTCACTTGCTCATTTTTATTTGTTTGCATTGCTACTGAAATCTCAAAAGCTTTAGCATAAAAATTCAGCATTTTGAAAAGATTTTCCTTGATGTCTCTGTGTGTTAAGGACAGTGTGGTTTGCCTTGATTTTACAGGTAGCATTTTGCAAGAAAATGCAATTACTGCAGGAAAGTACAATCAGCTTGAGTAAGTTTGGTTTGATTCATTTGATGAATCATTTGATGCATCCTCACTGATATCAGTGGAACCTAACCAAAGGACAATGTGGGCTGAGAAGTTCTACACTCTGCGTACTCCAGAAGAGCCTTTCGAAGCCAATATTCAGCGGAAGAATAGCTAATAAATGGGAACACTTTTTTCCCCATCTAGGTTTCAAATGTTTTTCTTCTACAGAATTTCTATGATTCTGTGACTAAGGAGCACATGGATATAGCTAAGTATTAGCAGACTAAAATATTTCAACTGAAGTGTATTGGTTCCAAATGGGGTTTGGCTTACTTTTGCCTAAAGTTTGTCCAGATTTGTGCTCCAGAGTTCTTGAATACTGAGATGTGTTATAGTGATCACTTCTGTAACTGAAAGCCATGTAAATACTGACTAACAAGTGCAATATTATTCATTGTAATCAGTTTATTGGATTCATAATGTTTTAAGTACAGAGCTCCATACTTTTTAATCCCTTTCTCTCAATGTTGTGCTGAACTCTCCATCACTATAATCTGTGGATGAGAAAAAAATTCACGACAAGTAAGGAATGTAGATCTACCTGCTTTAGTTCAAGTTCCCTTCTAGCCCATCAAACATCTTTGGAAATACAGCAACCCTGGAACTTAGAAAAAATGTTGACTACACTGTAAAAAGTTTTGTGTAGTCCAATTAAAACTAATCTAAACCACAGTGTTCCTGCTTTAAATATGATGATAAGAATTAGCCATCTGTAATGACAGCAGCTTGACCGGATGGGCCCTGCAGAGTAGCAGTGAGATCAGCGGGGTCTCTGCTGAGCCAGAAGTCCTCTCCTGCAGAGTCAGGTGCTGACGTTGCTCCCTGGAACAACAGGTTGTTGTCAGCAGCTCTCCTTGTGCCTGTTCTCTATGAAGTGCCACTGTCGCCTGGATTTCTGAATACAAGCTGTGCAAAAATCATTGAAACCACAAGGTTCTGCAATAAACTCATGTAATAAACTTGCCTGAATAACACGTTTGAATCATCTTCAGATTAATATTTAATTTTAAAAAAAAATTGTTTCCAATAACATAGTAGCTTAACAGCTACCTTGCCACAGGGGAAGAGTAGGTATAAACAGGAGTGTTATTACCTCAAAAGAAAAAGTGACTTGTAAACCAATTTAAAAAACAAAAATAAGTCAATTTTCTTTTTCCTTTTGAGAAAGACAAGCAACTGTTAAATTGGACAACTTAATCAGCAGTGTTCTTGGATGGTCCTTTGTTCTGTGTTACTGAGAGAAGGAAGCAGTTTAGGAGTTGACTTATCATTTTAATTGCTTCTGGCTTCTGCAGATGTGAAAAGCCAACACCTGACACAGAACACTACTGGTGGCTCTGCTGCTCTTTGCCAGTGCTGCACTCACTCTTAAAGAGATGAAGAATTAATATTAATACCCCATAATAAGTAATTTATGGTATGTACTTAACGTCTGTTCTTTAACTAACTGGAGCACTTACAAGTACTTTGAAGGCACTAAACTAAATTAAAACCCATGGTGCTTCATAGCAAGTGGTGTAATGATATTGTACCAATGTCACACTGTAAAATGGCCAGAGACCAGCAATGATGGTATAGAATCACGGAATAGTTAGGGCTGCAAAGGACCTTAAGATCTTCTAGTTCCAACCCACCTGCCATGAGCAGGGACACCTCGCACTAAACCATGTCACCCAAGGCTCCGTTCAACCCAGCCTTGAACACCACCAGAGATGGAGCATTCATAATTCATTTATTTACTGGGAGGTGTCCCTGCCCATGGCAGGGGGGTTGGAACTAGATAATCTTAAGATCCTTTCCAACCCTAACTATTCTATGATTCTATGATTCTGTAACTTCCTTGGGCAATCCATTGCAGCACCTCACCACCCTCACAGTAAAGAACAACTTACATATATCTAACCTCAACTTCCCCTGATTAAGTTTGAACCCATTACCCCTTGTCCTACCACAACAGTTCCTAATGAAGAGCCCCTCCTCAGCATCCTTACAGGCCCCCTTCAGATACTGGAGAGCTGCTATGATTCAAAACATCCGTGTTTAAGTGAGAGACTCAGGAGATCAAATCCAGAGGGTGACAGTGGCTGGACTGGTCATTTCCCACATTTGTCACTGGCAGTGGTATTTCCTTGGTGCTATCTGAAGGGCAGAACAGTTTAAACTACATTTAGGATTATAAGTTTCTGGGAAGGGAACAGAGAAAGCTTTGCGTTATGATGTATTTTCAGTATGGCATGATAAAACATCCATTGGATGAGATACTCCAGAACGAGGTCTCACTCTAGAACTTTCAGCTTCCTATTTGAAACTGGCTTACTGAATTGACCCAGGGCAAGAACTTCCTCAAAGAACAACTTTCTCTGTTAGACCATGTCACATTGTTGAGAAATGCCAGGATAACTCCTGTGAGTTATAATAATACTTTATTATGTTTGCCTTCATATTTTCCTGAAATATGCTAGTCCTTCTAATTCTCTGTGCTTACTCTGAGTTTCTACCAGGAGTAATTAAAAGAAAATAATGTGTTATCTGCAATATAAATGTTCCTCAAGATCTCAGAAATTCATATCCCCACTGTGCTTCTGGAAAACAAACTCATTTCTCTTGACAGTGGGGACTGAAAGATCTATATTCAGGATTCATTTCCAATTGACAGCACAATGACACTGTATTTGCCCCCCATTAGTTTAGGAATCCATGGAGCACTGGACAAGCTGTGAAGTCTGTCATGGAAGATTTGATTCTCAGGTGTTATTGATGTTTTGCGGGTTACTTTCCCTCCCCCAGTTGTTCCCATTAGAGTAGACAAAATAAGCCCAGAATTTACAGGTGGCTGTTAATTCCATGTTTTGTTTCTTTCACAAGGAACTAGCGACAAGGCTGCACTGCCTATGAAATGCAATATATGCAAGAAGCCTCTGAACGGCATCCATTTCTCTCCTTGACCAGTGTAGTTTTGAGCAGTGAACAGTTTGCAAAAAATTGGTTAAAATAAGTATAAATCATCCTGGAAGGTTGGGAGGATGTCAGGGGTTCGGCAGTAGCAGCCATTTTTCTTCTTTTCGGTAGCTGGTGCAGCACTATGTTTGTGACTTTCAGCTTGGAAACAGTGCTAATAACACCAGTGTTTCAGTTACTGCTTAGAACGTTTTGGTTTGGCCAAGGACTTCCTGAGTCTCATGCTCTGCCAGGGAGGAGGGGAAGCTGGGAGGAAGCAGAGACAGGACACCTGACCCAAACTGACCAAAGAGGTATTCCATAACACAGCACGTCATGCCCAGGAGGTAAAAACTGGGGGCAGGAACCTGGAAGCATTCAGTTAACAGCTCAGTCGTCGGGTGGTGAGCATTTGTATACTCTTCCCTTGTATTTTCCCTTGTCATTATTGTTATTGGTGGTAGCAGCAGTGATTTGTGTTATACCTTAGTTACTGGACTGTTCTTATCTCAACTCGTGGGAGTTACTTCCTTTTGATTCTTCCCACCATTCCCCTCTGCCACACCTTGGAGTGGGGGGGAAGAAGGAGGGGGAGGTGAGTAAACAACTGCATGTTTTATGGCTTAAACCACGACAGTTCTTTTAGGAAGGGGAGGTGAGTGAACAAACTGAGTGTTTTACAGTTTAAAACCACGACAGAGGGTATCGCCCCAGCCTTGGTTATTCTCTCGTGCTGGAGAGTAATGACACAGAAAATTATCAAGAAACAATGGCTTAAAACTGATGTAAACTGCAGAGCTGGACAGCTTCTGCAAACTGCTAGTAAACTGTTGAGCTGGTAAAGCTAGTATGTACTTAATTTTACTGGTGAGAAACTTCATTCATGAGCATACTCACTGAAACCAACTGGACTATCAGCATCTAGTCTGCTTGGATGGGACCAGAGTCCTCAACACTTTGTGGGAATTAGTACTGCCTAGAAGTTCCCAAACTACACAGGCAGGAACATATCGACCTGCAGCTGACTGCTACACGTTACTTCAGCTAAACATAAGTCTCTTCAGGTTAAAAATATGCTGGGGAATAAATTTCACTCTTCTTTTAATATGATTAAGTTCCTGAATAATATTTAGACAGCATGTATCTGTTGCAACAGTTTTAGCTTTGCTATCTCTTGCTCTTTCTATAGGCAATTAAAAAAGACATGACTGAAATTCTTCCATCTCAGCCAAATGGATTGATGAATTTTAATGGAGAACATTTATTCCAACCTTTAATTAAGTTTGGCAGTCTAAAATCATTAATTTTTGCTTTGAAACTACGCACTCTATCATGAACATTTAAAGCTTTACAACTCAATCTTGCTACAGGGTGGATGTCTGTGTGATAATGCAGCTTTCTAGGAGCTGTCTTTGTGCGTTTGAAATTACCCTTCCTTTGTTCATGAAATAGCACAGAACATTTAAGGATTTACCCCAGCAGAGGATGGAGCAAACCTCTGTGTAACACAGCTTTGGCTAAAAGCAGTGTTTTAATCTTGTGAGGTCATCATAGAAGTTGACTGGCAAGTAATTTAATCTACCTTCTCCAGCCCATGTAAATCTTAACACAGAGCTATTGCTTAAAGAATAAAACAAACCAAACTGCATTATCTGGTGTTATTAAGCTAGATTATGCACTGAATGCTACTACAGATTTCCTTGTGAACATATTTGCAATAGTTTAGTCTTCGGGGGGGAAATAATTTCATTTCAATATGAATACTGGAGCACTGCCAGAGTTACAAGCAGTATTGTATATGAGGGAAGAGGAATTCTAGAAGAATGGTAGTACGTACTTTGAGATCCTGAATTCTTTTTTTAGAAGAAAAAAGGAATCTCAAAGAGCACTAAAGTACAAAATCTTTCTGGTAGCCACACTGGACTCTTTCATCACCTGCTAGAAGCCCTTACAGTTGTTTTTTTCAGGCTTTACTGATGCTTTAAAATACAGCACACTTAGATGGATGGAAGATGAGACACTGCAGAGAACTCTTCCAGGCAGCTGTTGTTTGGAATAAAGTGATCAGTAAAACACATCAGCTGGAGATGCTTCTGAATGATGGCAATCTCTGGGTTTGCTTTAACAGTTTCAGCTGTTGTCCCAGAGTACTTGGCATCCTGTGAACAGGAACAAGTCTTTCTGGCACTAGCTTTGGAGCTTGTTACTGTTCCTCCCGTGAGGCTGGGATCTTTTCCCACTACAGGGCAAACTGGTGTGTGATTGTTGCATCTCTTGCTTGCACAGCTTCAACTCCTAGTCTGTACTGAACTGCAGCTGTTAGAGAATTTCTAAACACAGCCTAGGGGAGTTAAGGAATACTTTTCAGGCTGTAGAGAGTACAAAGCTGATTTAAAAAAAGTATCAAAAAGAAGAGGAAAAAAAACTCCCAACAACTAAGTTTTGCAGGCACTTGAAATTTATCCCTTGACTTTTATATAAAAAAAAAATGTTTAGTTTGGAAAATTCTGGTATTCTCTCCAGTCCAGAAGGAGAAGTAAAAAGGCAAGACAACAGGAGAAAATGTCCCTGCCCATGGCAGGGGGGTTGGAACTAGATGATCTTAAGGTCTTTTCCAACCCTAACTATTCTATGACTCTATGATTCTAAAATGAAAAAGAAAGCTTTTAATTAAGCCCTTTCCCTGTCACACACAAGAAAAAAAAAAAAAAAACAAAAAACACAAAACCACAACTTTCATGTTCCTAGAAGAAAACAGAATTTTATTTTATAGATTTCAAAAGCAGTTAATTTGGGGGAAAGAGGCTTTTGTGTGAATCATTGACTGCTCCATTTTTAAAGAATCATTTGGGACCCTGAATGTTTCAAAAGGTTCGTGCCATTGAACTGTGGGGTTTGTGCATGCTAGAAGATCAGAAGCTGCAAGTTTCCAGTGGCGACAGAGCAGCTGACGTTGTTTGATGCCAGTGCACAAGAAGGCAGAGCTGCGGAAAACCTTGGATTTTCTCATCCACCTAACTGAAAGGCGTATCTGACTACAGGTATGCTCCTAATTTAAGTGAAACCCCAGACACCCCAAACTGGGCGCTAAAGCTTCCACTAAATAGGGGAAGGTGTCACCCCTTCCATTTCATATGCAACACTGCTTACCACAGTGATACAATTAACTGTAGGTTTCAGGAGCCAGACCTGGCTGGAGAAGTGGTTTAGGACATGATTACGAAAACATGGTCTTTTCCTTTGCAGGTGGTCACTTACTCCAGTGGAAGAGACTTTTGACCATTCATCACAGTCATACCGCCGTATTTCAGACCTGCAGTTGTTTTGGATTCTTTTCTTGACTCCATGTTTAGAAGAAAGAGGGTAAGCAGCATCTTACAAAAAAAACCAAAAACAACCTATGTTAAAAATCAAAATGTCTTTTCATTTTCTGTCCTTTGTCATCTCATGCTATTCTTGGAAAATATTTTAAACAAATGGGAAGTGTGACCACTTTATTTCTTGTCTTCAGAAATGTAAATTCTGCACAAGATATATTATATGGCCGGACAACAGATGTGTCAGGATGGCCAGTGGTGTCAGGTGTAAAATCTGGGCTAAAAGGTAAAGTATACAGGTCAGAACTGAGCTTATCAGCTCTTCAGATAAGCTGCAAATTGAGAGTAAGCCACCTGCACTGGCTAGAAAGAGAAACAATTGAGGGAGTCAGCTTGCCCTTTTAGGAAACTGTGAGTTTAACATTTGATAAAAGAATTACACATTTTTTTGTGAAGGGCACTCATATCTAGTTTGTTTAAACTTTGAAATCAGGGAAGGAGTGTGCCTGTCAGGCTAAAAGGAAGATCAGCTTGTATCAACCCTGAAGCTAGTCTCAGTTTAGTTTAACTTTTGAAAAATCAAGATATATCCACTTTCTGGATCATATCAAACAACATTTAAGTTATTGCTTTATCCTTTTTGCCTACCTGTTAATTTTGTTGAAGAGTCACTGATTCATGAAGTCAATGAGAAAAAAAAACAAGAAAATATCCAGTAACAGCAATCCAATCATTTAACCTCAAGCTGCCTATTTATACATTCATTCCATGTTTCACTCTTTAACATAATTACTCCTGCTTGGAATAGACAATAATGAAATGATCTGATCTTTATGTTTTACTGCTTGATTAGTTTTTTCTGTATTTGCTGGAAAAAAAGGTAAAATCAGTTGCTGACCTTCCTTACTGATATTCAAATACTTCTGCATGTCCTTCATGCTCTTCAGAAGAGTTGCCATGTAGCACAGAAGTACTCCTGTCTTCTGCGCTATAGCTAAGCAAATTTTTATTAATAATTATTGAGCTTTATGTCATTTTTAAAAATCAGTTTAATCTGCATGAACATCTTAAGGCAAATAAATTTAGACCGAGGACCATGTATTGTCATTGTGACTACCCTGATCACTTTCATTGCCTCACTGGCTGAGCTGAAGGAGTTTTACTTTTTAGTTCTCCAGGAACCAGATTTAAGATTAAACAAAATGGACTTGGCTGCTCTGATGCAAATGGGTACAAGACGGGGTTCATAATGCTGACTCGGTTCCCTAGGGTAGATTGTTTCCTACACTGAGATTCACAACAGCCTCCGTGCTAAATTTTCAGCCAGGGAAAAAGAACAAAATGAATGTGAAACTCTGTCAATGTCTATAAACAGATCTTAAGCCTCCCTTAGCCTACAAAAAGTGCCTTAAGGTAACCTGCACCCATGAAAGTCTATCATTCCTAAAATTGGAGTGCAGTGTATTAGCAGTGGCCTGCCAGGATTAATGGACAAACTTGCAGTGCCTTGGTTCTAAGCCTTACTCAGCCAGAATGTTTAAACCCACAGATTTAACTTCTTTTGACTCGAAACCTACCAGTGTACAATGCCACAGCCACCTGGGCTGGCAACAGTCCTAAAGTAAGGTGAAACCCTTTCATTCCTTTAGGCCCTGGAGGCATCTATATCCTTGCTTTGGATTTACAGGCAAATTTGAAAACTTTTCTGTGAGTGTATTTATTCTGTCAAATTCATCTTGTGTGACTGTCTTGGAACTCTTGAGAGTAGGCACATCAGACTATCAGTGAATGTTTATTAATGTTAAGGGGAGTTCTGCCTCCTGACCTTGTTAACCAATTATTATTTTATAAAATAGAAAAATTTGGCTATGAAGTCAGACCAGGTTGCTCACAGCTTATCTAGTCAGGTCTTGCAGACTACCAAGGATGGAGACTGTAGAGCCTCCCTGGGCATTCTGCTTCTCTCCTGTATGTAGAACCTAGATGTCATCTAGCAAGTCCTAAGAAGAGATAACCAGATCCCTCAGCCTACTGGCCGTTCTCCTGTTCATGCAGATGTTCTTCTTTATTACTGTTTATACAACTCAACAAAAGTCTAATACTCTGTCTCAATCCACAGTGTGGTATTTGCTCTGACAGAGGCTGCTTATACATTTGGCTTGGTTCTGATATTCAAACTGGAACATATTCTGTTGATTTTGGTCATTTTTTAAAGGAGACTGAACAGTTAGACTGGTGATAAACAGTAAATACAGAAAACCCATGCAGATCCCAAAAGATGTAAAATACATCAACATTGTTATATACAAAATTATTCCATAAAAAATCAAACAGAAATAGCATGAAGTATCCCAGAAAGACACACTCTGAAAATCAGTAAAATTCCTTCTAGAGATCATGTAGTGGGAAAACACAGGTTTGCTCTTCATTTTTCCACACTTGCAGAACTGTTCACTACCCAAACTGAACAAAGAAAGATGTTCTAAGCTAGCTAATATAGTTAAGCCTTCAGACCGGAACTGTTTATAAACAAATAAAGCAACGTATCTGTAAACTTCTAATACACCAGAAAGTGCATTTGTCTTCGATTCAATTTGTAATGTAAGCCAATGTTTCAGTGGCAGGCCTGGGAGCAGCCCTAAAGCAAGAAAAAAGGAAAAAAGAGAAACACTATATTGCTTCCAAGGAAAGATAGACAGGTGTAGTAGAAAAAGGTCTCTGATAACATAGGCAGTGGAGCTTTAAGCATTGTGGGAGATATTTCATTCTCCAAACCAATAATAATCTGCAGTTATGACAGAGTAAAGGATCAAACGTGACATACAGCTCTACTCCGTGCTTCAAACACATGACTTCATCATTCAGCATAAGCCATGGTGTCAAAGATGCACCAGAAGATTATGGCTATCTCTATGTCCGATTTCTTACATATAGTCATACAGGCTAGAAGGACTGAGACAGAATCTGAGAGGGTGGTATCATGGGAAATGGATGAAAAAAAAAAATCTATGCAGCTGGTTTGTTTAATTATCTGCTTTCTCAGAAAAAAAAAAAAAAACCCCACAGAAAGTGCTTTAAGCTAAACTAAATTCTTTCTGGCTCAAAAAGACATAATCCAACAGGTTGGGATATTGACAGCATAAAAGAAACTACTTAAGGAGAGATCTTGAGAACCAGGTAGTGACTTTTGAGCAGTAGGCAACAGATAAAATCCTGCTTCTCTGCAAGATTTGTGACTTATTTGTGAGATCAGATAAATATAAGAGCCTTGAGTAAAAGTGAATTGGGGTGCACAGAAACAGAAGAATTACATATTCTGTGTTTTCTTTACCCTCTTTTTTGCAGGGACACAAAGACTTCAATGTGCTATCACACAAAACAAATCATCATCAGTACAATCAGTAAGGCAGATCAGGAACACTGTTCCCACTATAAAATAATGGGCTTTTTTTAAAAAAAAAAAAAAAAAAAAAAAGGTGTCTCTTTTAACTGCATTTTACGAGTTTTTTAATCATATACACTAGTTTTCAAAATTTTAGAACATGTACAGCTATCTTTTGCCTAGTATGAAGGTTTGACCACCTGCTCACAAGGAGCATTTTAGAGAAAATTATGTCATGTACTGCACATGAATTTTCTTTGCAGAGTCCAGCTACTTCTTGACTGTTTCCTAGCAGTTGTACCAATATGCTATTTGTTTGCTTGCCCTGAAGCTTGACAGTAATCACCATGAATCATGCTACCCGTATTTATTCTTGATGTACAAGCAGCACCTTCTGTTAACCATGTAAAGGTATCACAGTAAACTAGACAATTCATGTCACAGCAGCTAAACAGTTGTAGCACAGTTCTTAAGGAACTCTATATCCATGCAAATGTCTGATATACTTCTAAAGAAACCTGTCGTGAATGACAGTAAGCTGAACAATTATTAACTAAGACAAAGCAAAGGGTCATCTTGTACTTCTGTAAGCGAATGCTTGCAGTCAGCGTAGTAAGAATGCGAATATATGACGGAAACAGATTAAAACTTATGGTATTCAGAAGAAAGCACAGAAGAAGCAGGCAATAGTCATTAGGACTTTAAAATTCTACTTCTGCTTGTTTGATGCCCGAAAAACTCTTCAGCTTATTACCTGCAAAAATCAATATATGACAATATATCTGATGCCAAATGGGAGAGTTACAATAATGAGCACTTCAAATAATCCTTCTGTAAAAGTTGCTATAGCTGCTCACTACAGTACTACTGAACTACCTGACAGCTATAAAACAATACAATTTAAAGAGCTGAACAGATGAGGGCCAAGTACTCAGGAGAAATAACAGAAAGGTTGACTTCAAGGCTGTGCAAGTCTTGATTCATTTACTAGTGAAGTATTTCACAACATTTAACTATATTTGAAGAAGCCACTACAACTAGACAAGCTGCAAGAGCAGTTATTACTGACGGTGTTCACAGAATTCACAATAGCTCTGTTGTCTATACTTCAACTGGATTTACTTGGACATACAGATCAGCCTGTTGACTTGGCAGACAGCCTAATTACAAATTCTCAGCTAATACACCAAAGAGGTACACCTCATTCATAGGCTAGGTGTATTTTTTATATATACATATATATATAGCGTGTGTATATACATATGTATGTGTATACATAATTATTTTAATCTTTGCTCTTGTTTAAGCACTGAGATAGGAATAGAAAATTTAATCCTGCCTCTGGGTACCAGGATTTGGAATAGCTGCCTCTGTCATTCTGGAAATAAGGTTTCATGTGCCTGAGGAGAACCGAGGGATGAGACAACTCCCTCCAATACTGCCAGGGTGAGACTGACTGAACAGAGCTCTGCTGGAGTCCAACCAGACTCTCTTTGCCAGGAGGAGCTCCCACCATGAAGGTGCTGCTCTCTCAGCTCATGTTACCAGTTTCCTTCAGCAGCAAAACTGCCCCACAGGCAACAGAAGCCATAAACCAGCATCTTTTTGTAAACGTATCTGGCACTGAAGTCACAGAATGGCAGCTTTTACTAAACAAAAAAGTAATCTACAAGCCAATAGTTTAAAATGAAAGGAGAGAAGGTGAATGATTCACAGGTTGCTGCCACATTAAGCATTTCAAGGCTGTGATTCTCAGAAAATAATGGCAGAATAAAGCATTATTTTACTAGGTAGAATTTTTTTTTTTTAAGATGAGCTATCAGTCCCTTCATTTCTGCAAAGACAGATGAAATTATTGTTTGTTGTCCAAAAGACATGTCTCATGTCTATGTAACAGTCTCTAGCAACACAATAAAGACCTTGCAACAAAAAACACTCTAGACATGGGTACGCACCTGCAATATCTGAAAGCTCCTTTCAGACTGATTCAGAATGGGGACTTTTTTCAATTGCCTGTGCCTGGGAATAGTTGCTTTCTTCCACTGTGAGAGATGTGACGTTTTATGAAATGAAAACATCTTTTTTGACCAGTATTAGCCAAGCTGCCCCCTTGCAAGTGGAGATAAGCCAAATAATAAATCTAGCATGTAAATTCCCTTGATTAAAAACCGTAGAGTTCAAATTAGTTTCCCAGGGGCTGTGTAAGCATTGGAATGGAAGAGTGAGTTGTATGCTGGACCCATCAAAGATAAGCAGAAATGCCGTGAGCTGGCGCAGTGTAGTTAATGCCCTGCAGTGACATTGCCACTGGAAACTACCGCATCCATTTCCCCCCAAATCAACAGTGTTTCAGGCGTTGAGACTTTACAAGGTAAGTTCTGGACCTTTCAGAGCAGGTATTTTTGTGATACTGCTTCCTGTGTTTGGCTTTCCCAGGGTGTACTGCTTTGTAGAAGCAGCAATCCCATTACAGGGTGGCAGAAACTGGTTGGAGTTGGAAGAGGTTCGTTCTTCGACTATTTTGACAAGGTCTGATGTTGTGTTTTCTCTGCCTCATCTGCACAGTCCCTACCATGAGGCTCCCTGAAAGCACAATACAGCAACAGGAACTCCAAGAGCTGAAACTTACAAAATGTTGTCTTCGTGTGGTATTAACACTCTGCAGAGCCTGGTAAGCTACAGCAGTGTGACAAACCTCTTTTCCTCCCTGTTCTGCCAAGCATATTTATAAGCAAATATACCAGTTACACACAAACAGGAACTGCATGTATATATAACAAACAGAAAAAAGAAAAAGAAATAAAGATGGGAACAATCTCTGATGAGATTGTTTTAATGACAACTAATGTACCAAGGAAAAGATCCCCACTCCAGGGTAAATTACTTTGGATGGGCAAATATAACTTCTTTTTGAGTGAAATAAAGTGATTGGGATGGAAATGCAAGGTTCCTAGCTCCTTTAAACTAACTTTTACCTAAACAGGTACTCCCCTATGGAAAGAAAGCACCTTAGATTTTCATGAGACTAAATATAAGAAAAGTGTGCATTCTAATTCAAGACGATTTTGTAAATATTCAAACTTGTACCTGATTTTTGTTTTCTTCTGGGAAAAGGCTGTCAAACTTGGCAAGCACTATACAGACGTATTTTTGCTCTTTAAGCTTTCCTTTGTTAGCATTCCTTCAGCAGCAGAACTGGAATCAAATGCAGTATGCTTCACACCTGTAGCTAGGAGACTTTTCTGATTTTGACAGCTGGATAGGCAACGTCCTTATGGACTTAATCTGCAATGTTGGGTTTTTTTCCTTCTACAAGAAAGAGTATTTTCTAGAAGCATTTTCTTCTTTTCTTTTTGCACCTTTTACTCAACACCGCTAGTTCACAAAGTGTCAAACTCTTTAAATCATTTCACAGGAAGAAAAGCACACCTGTCCATCTGCTGCTACAACTCAAGAAACTCCAGCATTTCTGAAGACAGCTGTAGACTACATGAAGGGCAAACCACTGTAAGCAGCACCCTAACCTCAGACTTGCAGCAGGTATTTTGATCAGGAAGGCAGGGAGCACTTCTGGAGCGCCCATTCAGGCATGCAAACATTATCTCAACAATTCAACTAACTTTTCCGAGCAACCGCGATGCGCTTGGCTATGTCACAGTGCTCGCTGCCGCTCGGGGTCCGATTCCCCCCCGCAGCCGGTCCCCTCGGGACTGCGCCGCCGGCGGGGCTGGGCGCACCCACTGCGGCGCTCGCTGCCGGGCGGGGC
>JANRGW010008231.1:8004-28129 GCA_024733675.1 Psilopsiagon aymara
CCCCCCCCCCCCCCCCCCCCCCCGCTTCTCACAACAAAGGCAAATTGGTATTTTTTAAAATTCTTCTGAAAGACAACCCAGCAGATGGTTCTTTCCATGCCGGCAAGGGAACAAAAAAGCAGAATCTGCCAGGATACACATCACCGAGATGTGACAAAGATGGGCATGGTGGCTGGCCTCTGACCCAGGGATTTCACACAGGCCTATAAAGCCATGTGCCCAAGATGGAATGAATCTTCACACAGGCCTATTAAGCCATGTGTCCAAGATGGACTGAATTGACTAACATGTCCAGCACTCAGCTGCTGTAACCCCACAGGCTTGTGCTAAGTTTTATTAGCTTAAGTCAGACCACATAGACTGAAAAAAGGTAGAGTTTCTCCACATTTCCATCCCACCTTTTCAACATCTTACGACACTCCCCCATGCCAACATCTTCGCAGGTAAAATTGGAGTTCAGCAGCCAAATTCACAGCATAATAGGAAAAGCCTTACTTAGATGGTAATTAGCAACTTTAACAAAGTTTTATGTACACATCATTAATTTGGACTCCCACAGATGCAGAAAACTAAGAGTAAGTTACTGTCAGTCCTTCTATCAGGCTAAGGATCTGGCTCTCCATTACAATCTGCTCTCTCTTTTCTTTAAAACATCCTCTTTGCTCCAGAAGACATCATCAGCCAAATTCACACTCTTTTCAAGGGTGCCTCAAGAAGACTCAAGGGCTCCACATGCCAAGCACCCAAGTTGCCTCCAAAGGTGAAACATGACTTGGATCCACACCACATCTGAAAACCAAATCACTGGGAGCAGCAAAGGACATGCTGACCTCCCACAGAACTGTCCTGCGCTTCACAATTCCTATGAAGCACAGCAGCAGTCACTGTCCCTGAGTGACTAATAGTATCTCCTTCCCATGCCCACAGTCAGTGACCTAAGGACAGATCAATGCCTCCTTATCACACTCTTCCCAGCTACTTTTGTGATCGCTGAGCTGTAATCCCAGAAGGAAACAGGCTTCTCCTCAACTACTCCTGCAAATCAGGAGTATAATTACAAGTAATGCAATGGAATTAAGACAAGAGAACGAAAAGGCTGGAGGGAATTTGTCCTAATGATTACACAAATTATTGAAGAAAAGTATCCCATGGAAAGTGAAGAGTACTTGGCTGAGCGGTGGTACATGCAGTGCCAGAAAACAGGCAAGACATTGATTATCCCCATCTATCTTGCACATACATAGGGCATAAAAAGTAAAACAGATTTTCAGCCCAGTACCATCAGTTCCCAGCAGAAGATGCAATAAAACAAGTGCCTTCAAGCTCCCCAATAATATAGATTAGGCAAGGTACTGATGTAGAGACTGTCCCCGCAGCTGAAAAGACTGGTGGGAGGCAGAAATGAGGGCTGAGAAAGTCTCAGTTCGTGCTGCTGCACCCCAGTGGAAAAATATCTGCCTTAGGTCTGTTTTGCTTAGTCTTAACAGTGATCTTTCATCAAATTATCCACCTGGGAGTAAAGCAGGTAAAAGCTGCCCTTGCCAGCACAATATTTTAGCATATACTCGGGCGCAGTGGAGACTACTGAAAAAATGAATGCATTTAGAAATTACAGGGTAGGCTCTACCTCGAAGGTATGAGGAAACTACTTCCTACATAACCTCCTGGGAAGCAATTGCCAAGCGCGTTACAGAAGTGCCTCTTCACAGAAGCATCAGGTGGGGAAACAGAGACATTGTCCTACGGTGAAGCAAGGGCGTGATAGCTGGTGACACATCTGAGCATCCACTGCTCAGCCCTCTCCTTGTCCATTACTAAGTCCTCTCCTCAGACAGAGCCATCAGCAAGGCACTGCTGTGCCTCTGTCTCATTTGATTGTGCCACCACATTCCTCTTAAGAGCATTGGGCAAGGCAAAAATTATCCGTAGATTCCCTCAGGGCAGATTCTCATCTTTTCAGCTGTGAGGATGGAGAGCGGCTCACATGAAGCTAGGATGCTGCTAAGTGCTGAAATTCCACAATGAACCACCCAGATTTATAGTGGTAGGGTTGTTGTAACAATAGTGTCAATAAAAGATACCATCTCTCCCTACAAACTTTGCCACCCAGGTGAGACAGAGAGCCATGAGAAACTGATGAAAAGATAATGAGTCCTCCAGTAAATATTCCTTATTTTGGGATTTACAGACCAGAAGGGACTTTTAAGGACACCTGGACTGATTACATGCTGGCCCCAAAACTACACCCCCTCATTTCATCATCAAGGTCTAAGTCTTCTTTGAGATAAATTTTATTTTTAAGCTATCAGTGAAGATGCAGACGGTAAACAATTCAGAAATAAATTCACCAGTTTTAATGACAAGACTGGCTTCTAGAAGGGCTGTGCACCCAGTGCTTGAAGATCAAGCTACCACCTGGAGATTCATCTGTGTCATGGTTAAGCAACCTCAACTCAGTGAAAGAGGCCTGAGTGTTACCCTGGCCTGCGAGAGGTTCCTTGAGTGAGTCACTTAATCTCATCACTCTGTTTCACATAGTGTACTAACAGACAAGATGGTTTTATTCCTCCTCCTATTTGTTTCTACAGAACTTGTGAATTTCTTGCAGGCTCCCTCGATGCCTTCATACACGACCTGCCAAGAGCAGGCACTGATGCCCAATGAGAACATGAGATACCAATTTAAAACAAGAGTAATAGAGATACAGTTCTGCAAACACACCTGCAGTGGACCATCCAACTTGAACGACCATGTGTTCATCTTCAGCAATGCTGTCTTCCGCAGTGGCCACAGCCCAAGCCACAACTCCTGTTTCTGTAGTAAGACACCTTATCCCACCTGCTATCCCTTTCATTGCTAGCACACAGACAGTAATGAGGTGTTCTGTTTATACCACCCTGGAGAAGCAGAGTTTTTTTGAGGCTGACCAACCTACTTGGAAACAGAATCCTGCTTCCATGGTGCATGCACACTGACTTGAGAATCCTCTTCCTGATAGCAACTGCCTACAGTTCGGAGCCCAAATATAATCAATGATGTAGAAGTAGCACTTCTTGTTCTCAAATGGAAGAGCCAACAGCAATTAGTTTAATTCATATTAGAGCAAGAAATGCAAAATAACCTCTTATGAAAACACAGTTAACCAGATTTATCCTCAGGAGTCATATATCAGCTGGAATAACTTTAAGGTTCAAGAGCTGGAAAAGTCTTGGTGTTTCAAACCAAAACAAAGCATGTTTATTCTAGATATTTTTAGACTGGTTTCCTAAGGAAACAAGGCTAACATGATCACACTGTGTTTGTGTGCATGTGAATTCACAACAAAACCCTTGCCTGCCTGCCTGATGCCTTTCTCAATGTTTTTGAACATTTTAACCAATCTAGATCCAATTTCCCTTTAAGAACAGAAATCTTTTGAGATACGATGTTCAAAACAGTTTTATTCAAATCATTTGCTGGCCAAAAGAAAGGGACCGTGAGGGGCCCTCAAAGAAAGCTTGGCCAGCAAGTTCACTCATCATTAGGCACCAGAGAAGCCACATAAGAGGAAAGTGGTCAGAAATCAACTTCCACAGGTTTCAGTCCTCTTAGAAAAAGAAAAAAGACAAGCTAAGGGCATCAGGCGAAACCCCTCTTTCCATGTGAATGAGCGCAAGATGAGTCCATCATGAGGCCCCACTGCCTATGATGGGAAATGTGGGCATAGAGAATCCCATCTGGGAATGAAGCATGTGAGGAATTAGACCTGACCTGATGGAACTAGTTGGGTGTGGGTGTGAGTGTGTGTGTATGTGGAAAGGGACTGAAGATGAAAAAGCTGGAGGTAAATCAGAAGCTATCTGTGGTCAAGCATGCCTGGAAGGAGAGGAGAGGAGAGGAGAGGAGAGGGGAGGAGAGGGGAGGGGAGGTGAGGGGAGAGGGAGCACTGCATGCAAAAGTTGATGCTGGAGGAATGTGAGCATGTGCATGAAAAACTGACAGCCCTGTTCAACCCAAAACCTCCACGAATGAAGACATAACCAGCGGAGGTGTTTGCAGCTCTGGGTGCATATGCCAGCACACTGCATCGCCCGTACATCCCTGTTAGCCTGGAGGCCACAGTGCTTTTGAAACACAACCAGCGTGCACTGACTTGGCCAAGTCTTTATGAGACTGCTGGGAGCAGCACCCATCCCCTCCCGCAGTTTTGTGACAGGACTGTGGGACATCCAGCTGGACCCCCAGCTTCCCTGCACTGATCCCAGTTGCTTCCCTGGAGCATCTCCTCAACCCCAAAGCCAGCCCCTGGGACATTTTCTCAGGGTTTGAAAAGAGAAGCACAGCACAAGCAAACAAGGAAATGTCACAGAGGGACATCGAAACTCAGCTGTGGGAGTGACTGCTGTAAAACAAAACCTGTCCTTGACACAGACAGCCTCCACAAGGCCTGGTCATATGGCAGCTAATCACATACAGCGTGCCTTCATCATTTGGCAAGCCACATCAAGCAGTAGAAGCCTGCTTAGATTTCCCCAGCCCATCCCTTCACTGCCAGACCTTTGCTTCTTTAAGAAATACTTGACTACATGCAAAAAGGAAAAAAAGTCACAAATCTTTGGCAGCAGACAGTGAGAGATGGGCATCAGCTGGCTGAGGCAGAGCACTGAGCTGGAAAAGAGATTTATTCCTGTCACAGAATATCCATGACATGATGCAGGGCGGACATTGCTCCAGCGGGCTTTTCAGAAGGAAGGGTAAGAGCTGGGATCCAGCCCTCTTTGCTCTTCACAGGGAGGACTGAACTACCTTCAGGAGCAACCATTCTCTTCCAGTTGACTGTGTGGGTGCTCACAGTCTGGGCACCTCAAGTGCCTTCAAGGACCACGATGAACCTGGGCCTGAATGATTCTCAGCTCACAGCAAAACTGTTTCTTAAGATCTCAGTTTCTTAAAAAGAAATTCATTCTTGCTCTGTTTTTTTGGGGGAGCCTGAGGTAGTTGTGGTGGGAAGGCACCAAACTGCAGCTGTTTCATTCATGTCGTTAACAATGGGGTAGAAAGAAAAGCTAGTCAAGAAGAAACCTGGGTTGAATATCAAAGAGCTGAGTTTCTGTAGCTTTGCACCCATATGTTTGTGTAGAAAAGACTGTAAAAACACCAGGAGCCTCATGCCTGTTAAAGCAATTCTGAATTGGTCTTTCAGTTGCTTAAAAGCCAGTTTAAATGCAACTAGAAGACTTTCACACTGTACTGGAACTTCTGAGGCTTATTTCATAACCTGGGTAGAGGCTGAGGTCTACATTTCTGGCATGAGCTTCAGGCAGTAGCATCATTAGAGCAGCCTCAAGGTTCTGCTAAGCAAGAATGGGACCCAAACAAGAACAGAAACAGGTTCAGGCTGAAGGGGTTATGGAGGCTCCATCCTTTGGGATAAAAAAAGGAAATACAAAAAGAAAAATGAGGTGCAAATCAAAGCCTGTTAATTCAAGCAGGTATCACCAGAAATGTGCAAGAGCCTTCCTCCGCCCTTGCCAAGCCATAGGCAGTACAGGGAGCAAGCACTTACGTCAACTCCAGAGCCACTTTGGGGATCACACCAGGAAGCGCTGACTCAGAGGACATCTCACATGGGGATGCCCTTAGCAAAGAGGAATAAGCACGCACTATGAGCAATTGGATGATCATGCACACAAATCACCAGGGAGAGGAGTCCAGCACAGGGGTAATCCAACAAGAGCTGCAGATGAACATGAGAACCTGGAGGGGAAGTGCAACATGCAGTCAGCGATGCAAAGGAGGGGGAAGCAGAGGAGGGAAGTCGTCATGATCTTCTGGAAGAAGGAAGGGTGCAAAGGGGAAAACATATGAAATTGAAAGTCCTCCAAGAAAGGCGAACCACAGGAGAAAGCTAAGTGTGTGGGGCAAAGGAAAGGAAGACTACAAATTGAATTTCAAGGGGGAAAGTGCTGAAGTTGCTTCCTGCAGAGAAACAG
Organism: Psilopsiagon aymara; assembly: GCA_024733675.1. NCBI lineage: Eukaryota > Metazoa > Chordata > Aves > Psittaciformes > Psittacidae > Psilopsiagon > Psilopsiagon aymara. Next base: position 13,977 of record JANRGW010008231.1, read on the forward strand.
CAAATACCTACAGGAACTCAAGGGGAAAAAAAAAAAAAGATATATTGCAAGAAAATCCAAGCATAGAATTTCCTCTGACTACACACTAGGAAGCTTTATTTCCAATTGACTTCTTGCTACTTATATCTCAGCAACAAAGTTTATTTACTCACCCCATGCTCTCAAAAAAACCCAGTGTAATAATAATTAAAAAATGAAAAGAGTTTGTATCCTCTGAAGTAGGACATTATGCATACGATGGGAGCTCCAAAGAAACATTGTCAGGGTATGCTTGGAAAGAAACAAAGGGGTGACAAAATGAAGTGTTTGCAGACACGAGAAAATAGAGCAGCAAAGGCAGGGAGGGGAAAAAAATAAAGTAAAAACAACAAAAAGGAAAAAAAATGAGGGACATACTACTCATCTGGGGCTTGTTAAATGCTACATGGCAGGCAGGGAAAGCTGATGGATTGCTTCATTGCCTTTGGTGCCATTATTTCAGTGCCCCTCCAAACTGACAGCCTGCTTCTCTGTCCAAAGGAAAAGGCACCTTTGGTGATGCTGAGGACACTGGACTCAACCAACCCTGCTGCAGGTGGGAGAGCAGTGGCATCAGGGCTTGTCAACGTGCCAGAAGGACACCCTTTGGTTTCCTGGCTTTTTAATTTCCTCCCTGTCCAATCAGACTAAATGGAGTGGAGCCATTTGTGGGTTTAGAAGTGGGGAGGGTTCAGCCCACTCCAACCCCAGGCACCAAAGGCTTGAAATAAGAGCAAATGCTTACAGAACACTTGTGCACTTCCCAATTGCTGCACGAGTGACCACAGACACAGCACAAGTTACAATTCACCTTTTGAGCAGCCCCTGTACAGGGGTTAGGAAACTACCTTCACTCTTAGAAGGGGAAGCTGATGTGAAACTTCGCACGGTCAGGACTTAAAAGAAACCCCAAGAGTTACTGGGCTGTAGCCAAGCATTCAAGCTGACAGAGCAGATTCCCAACACTGATGCACTCTCATCCCCTGCCTTCCTTCTTGCTCGCTTTAGGGCATCAGCAACCGCACCCAGCAAGATCCTCTCCTGGATTCCCTCCCCTCCCATTCATGATCGCATAACATCCCCAGGCAATAGCTTACACAGAAAAGCAACATGAGGAAAGTATTTAATGTATGTTTATGTCCTTTAACATAGTGTGGCAGCTGGAATCAAAGGCAAAAAATCCCAGGCTTCGGCACATGAGCGCTGTGGCTCTCCACAGAGACCCCTTCTAATCACCACCACTCCCTGGACCACAGCTTTAGAAATCAGGCACTAGCCCCTATTGCCTAATTAGCAGAGCATTGGAAAGCTTAGGAACAGGCATATCTTCTTTCTCCCTAAGTGGCCAATGAATAAATGCTGTATCCTCAGTTCACAGCCTTCTTTTACACTGCTGGCATTCCAGCTCTTTGTGTACCCACATGCTGTTACTTAAATTGATTCCATGTTTTTATTACTTGCCCTCTGTGCGTTGTGCATTGAAACTCCTGAAAGAATGCTGAAGTGGTATTTCAAAGCACTGGGGACTACTAAAGATGTGGCTGAAATTATTATGCAACAAACTTAAGTGATTTTTCAAGACCTGATAAGAGTTTGCTCCTCCTCAAAGGGAAAGATAAACTCAGGTGCTGCTCCACAAGGCTCCATGAGTGACAATGGCTTCCACGCACAAGAGACACAAGCATGGCGGTTGTAGATCAGGTTATGCTTAGCTCATGCTCAGCTCTCCATCCTTATACATGGGTCTGTGGGGCCTGTATATAGGCCCTGCTTCCATAAGCAAGGTGGTAAATTCATTTAATGATGCTGCTCCCATGCAAAAGGGATATGTGCCCACTGAGCCAAACTATTCTGACAAAAATCCGCAGGGAACAGTGGCATGATGCCATCTGAAGGTCTGCCCCACAATTTTAGTTCTTTGCTCCCTGTTACTGCTGCCAGTAGCTGCATTTCTGGAGTTTCTGCTGATTAAAGCAACAGGCAATCAAACAGCCTAACTCTGAAAATACCAAAACCACTAGAATCAAGTACAGGCAGTAGGTATTTGTATGCTTCTCTCTCCCAGGGAAACCCACAGGTTCTTCTGCTCCATTTGAGTTTCAACTTCTTGTTTTCTCCCAGCTGTTTTCCCCCCAGAATTGCTGTAACAGTCATGAAAGCAATCTCACTGCCAGCACTGGAACCCTTCTCACACTAATTTCCAACCTCCTTCTTCTGTAATGCCTTCCACCATCCCTTGATATAAGATGTTCACAGCCAAAGCCTGATGCTGCAACCCAGAAGTTAAGAAGCAGCCATATACCAAATCCCTTCAGCTGCAGGGATGCAGGTTATTTACCATCCTGGTTACTTATCATACAGGCTGTAGATCTCCAGGCACCAAATCTGTTGAGATTACAGCACTGGGGTCTTTCAGATCGCTGATGGGGACTCCTCTGCCCCAGCCTGGCCCAGCAGCTGCCACACAGCAGCCGTTGGGTGTTATGCTGATGGATGTGCCAGTGCAGTAGCCCTCTCCCCACCCGCTCAGAGAATCCACTTGCTGGGTTGGGGTTTGGCTTGGTTTAATGGCCAGATTAGGCCAGCGCTGTCCCAGAACAATTCCAGCCTGTGCAGAGGGTGTGAACACAGCACCAGCCAGCCAGGACCTCACAGCACAAGTGCAAACTGAATGTAGGCACATCTGGGCCATGATCCGCTTCTTTCAAACACCCTATCTTTCTGTAATTAAAGCCTCATTCTGAGTGTAACCACACTACAAAGTGGGGTTTTTGCTGTTATTGTTGGGGTTGGGGTTTTTTGCACATAGATTTCTTATATTTAACTTTATTCATATAATCACAGAAGAGTTTGAGTTGGAAGGGACCTTAAAGCTCATCCAGTTCCAACTGTCAGCCATGGGCAGGCACTAGAAGGTTGCACCAAGCCCTGACCGGCCTGACCTTGAACACTGCCAGGGATGGGGCAACCACGGCTTCTCTGGGTAACCTGTAGATTTGGATTAGACATTCTTCCTAATGTCTAATCTAAATCTACACTTTTTCAGCTTAAAGCCATTCCCCTTTGGCATGTAACTACGTGCCCTTGAAAAAAGCCTCTCTCCATTCACTTAACCTTTTTGGATGTCCACATGAAGCAATGAATGTACCTTCTGTAGACTAAGTCATAAACACAAATGAAAGCTCTGATTTATAAGCAGTAATGTTCTCCATGGTCCATGCATGGTAGCCAGTGGTTTGCAAGTCTTTTTCTCCCTCTATGGCCATTGTGGAATTGCTTGTGACACTTTTGCTGCCAATGGGCACAGTCTCACACATCCACTAGCTCTCCTGAGACCTCTGCAAGTATTCAGGGAGGAAAGGGAAGTAGAAATAAGACATCTCTCAGTCATTGCTAAGACAACAGTCCATCCTCCTCAGTAGGTGGGAAAATCTCTTCTAAGTATTTTATAGGCTCAAAATTTTACTGTTCTAAAAAGCTATTTTTTTTTCACGAACATACAGTATGCCATTTAGCTGGATTCTAAGAAAAAAAATCTAGTTGGGTTGGGCGGGGGGATTAGTTTTTTCATGTTCGGCTTCTAAGAGAGTACTTTCAGAGTGAGCAGTGTTAACCTCCCTGCACTTTCCCTTGAGTCAGTGGAAAATGTTGATGTTTCAAAAACCGATTAAGAGTTAGTGGAATTCTGATCTAAGTCAGTATGCCAAGGACAATGTCTCCAAGGAGAGCCATTGGCAGTTGGCCTTCTCAAGGCTTCAAGTAGCCCTTCAACCATCCACTAAGTGTATAAGGTATGGGAAAAGTGGGGACCTTCTGTACAGAGAGGGATCCAAGCTGTGTGAGTAAGAAAGCCAAGTCATGCCCTGAGCTGTAAACAGTGGACGCCTACTTAAATGTGATGGATTTATCCAGATTTGGGATATACTCATGAGTCTTTCATCAGATCTGTGTTCCTGTCTGAACTCATCATGATGCCCACATGTTACTAAGGAGACAGAGGTGAAGTATGTGTACTATGATAAAGCCTAAACCCAACCAAAGCTCCTTTGTCAAACGCCCAGGACAGAAAACACCACTACACCCAAAATAACATGAGTAGTCACCAGGTATCCCAACCCACACCAGGGCTGCTTAAAACACTCAAACTAAGTTTGTTTTAAATGTAGGGGATGTCACTGCTGAAAAATCAACAGCAAAACAAAAAGTGCTCCTGAAAAGAGCTCGTAAAAAGAAAAAATATTATTTCCCACCCTCTTCCTCCCCTTGACTAAATGAAAAAAAATTACGAACATCAATTTTTGCTTAAATTGAAAGAACAAAGAATTTCTCTAGAATATTTCAAGAAAATCATATGCATCTGGGAGAAAGTGAGATTTGGAATGGAAGTATTTTCTGAAGCATAACTATAGTGTTGCTAGCACAATGCTGTAATCAAGAATAATGGAGCCCTTTGCCCGGTATATAGAAATGGATTCAACTGTTCACTGTACAAATACCTGTATTTTTAAAATCAGTTGAAAGCTTTAACCACAAAAGTCTTGAGCATTAGTGCTTAGACACAAACCAGTTCAGAAGTGGGCTCCTTCATTTATCACTCATGTAATGATTAATCTTAAATCTCAATTACACGTGAAAACAGAATAGGCCCAGCTGAACTTACGATCCCTTCTGAATTGATTCATCTGAAGGATAGCTCAAAATCATTCCCACAGTACAGGATGATACCCACTCTCTATTACCTCCTTCTCAGCCAAGCAGGGATTCATAAGCCTTGCAAAGGTTATGTCTTGGACATGAATCGTTTGAGCAGATTTAATCCTATCCTCTCCCTCTGTGTTCAGGAGAATGGGATAGAAAAGGAAAGAATAGGACTTACTTTCTTTTTGGAGTGTGATCTGTCCTCTTCTTTAGCTGTTTTGCTATTTTTCCCAGCTCTGGAAACCTTCTGCTCCCCAGACTGCTTGATGGTTATTTTGATCTCAGGAGGGCAAATATAGTTCTCCAAGTTCTTTGGGGGCTTCTTAGCTCTCTTGGTGGTTTGGATCTTTAGCTTTAAACTCCCCTCTGTGAAGTTAGCCTCCTTGATGGAAAACTCCTGCTCCTCCAGGCCATCTCCCGCCACCCATTTCTCACTGTCTGCATTAGAAGTGGAATCCACATCTCTTCCAGAACCCAGCTCATCCTCTTCCTCAGGCTCCAGCCTTTCATTGCTCACCGCGATCCCCTTCCCTGAGCCCACTGTGGGCAGCATTGTCTCCCCTGTGCAGCTGGAGGCAGGAGGAGGCTTCACAGAAGTGACAGTAGCTGGCAGAAAGTCTGCCTCACCTCCCTTTTGCCGGGAGCTGCCCAAAGTCTCCCTGGGCTCCATAGCAATATAGCAATGCCCTGGAGTTTTACCAGAGGGAAGGGGAGCGCGGGAGAGGATGAGGAGAGCAAGGGCAGGTACAATCCAAGTGAGCAAATGGTATCTGTCTGACCAAATTCAACGTCCGAATTACCCAGAGGCTGTGAGTTGTTCAGAAGAGACCAGATCTGCCACTGCCAAAAGAAAGGAGAAGAAAAAAGTAAGTTAGCATGTGTGCACATATCAAACATGAGTGTGGAGATGACTGAAACAGGGCATGCTTGAGCTTCCCATGCAGCACCTCAAGGACCTTCCTTGAAGCAAACGGTAATGAAGGCTGGCTGGCATTTCAGAGGACTAGATCTGGTATTGCAAAGCAAGGAATACTAAATTGATGAAAATGGAGACATATATGTATGTAAAAATAATAGTAATGGTGTGTAAATGCAAAAGCCTTCCACTCTGGACTTGGAAACAAATGACGAGTTAACCAGCTCTCCACACCCATGGACCTCCTTATTACTTCAACATGCTTGCTGTCAGAGACGTTTCAGAGGGAGAAAAAATAGAGGCAGATGTTTGCCTCAGGTTAAACAATAACTCAGTGATCAGAGCACCTAAAAACATGGTGTTGCCCTATGAATCAGGATGCAGAGTTTCAAACTTCCTGTTTCCCTACTTCCCAGGTGAGAGAGAGATGCCCCCAGCTGCCAGTATCCTGGGGGGACCCTGCTTTGGGTGAATTATTTGTTACACACTGGGCCAGGCACACACTGACTGCAGGCCGAGACACAACCGGGGATTCTGAAAGTGCAGGAGAATGCAGTTGGGTCTCCTGTGGGACTATCAGGAACCTCAGTATAGAGGGCGATGGAGGAAAGCTAAATCCAGTGTTTTCCAGAGCTCCTCATATCCCTGTGTAACTCTGGCCTGTGGTGAGGGCTGACTGAAACTAAGACTGTGCTCTCATCCTTTCAACCCTCAACTTTTCTTTAAAACACCATAGATTGAGCCCATTGAGATGGAAGCACTTGTATTCAGGACCTCACAAAGCCTTGGCCAAAGTTGAATGTTGAACTGAGGGAAAATATGCATTACCCAATGACATAAAAAGTAAAATACCAAACATTTGGTTAAAAAAAAAAAAAAATACACATAGGAAAGTTGCTGTTTTAAAGGTGTTGAGGTACTTTTGTACACCCTTCCTAAAATCTCCTATATAGCCATGTCCCATCATGGCAAGACTACAAGATTAGCAGAAGAGTATCTCAGACAAAAAAAAAAGATATTTAATGCTACTTTATCAGAAACAGCTCCCTGGTGGGTTAGAGGAGTGTCACTTCTGGCATACAGAGAAAGCAACAAGAAAGCACTGCCAGAAGAAGGTGCTGGGAGTGCAGACCTACTCTTTCAACAGTAGCTCCCTGTTTGGGAGATTGGCTCTGCTAAACTGCCAAACCCCACCGCTCAAGCAAATGCAAGCAAGATCTGAGCACAGGCAGGGATATCCCAGATCATTTTTAGCAGCAATAAACCATAAAGTAGGAACAAAAGTGATCTTGCTACCTATCACCAAATCGTAACAGCATTATCAGTGTGGACTACTATAAAGCATAGCTCACCAAGAAAAATCACATGTCCTTGTACCACTGGCTTCTTTCTGCTTTTTAAAAATACCTTGCATGACCTTCAAATTCAAAAAGAAGGAATAACAAGCGCCTTTTATTAGTTACCCATCCACATGTCTGCTGGAGTGTGGCCATAGGTCATCTGTCTGACCCTGGCACATATGGCTACTAATGGAAAGTCCTAAGCATTCGCTCCATGAAATCATTGGATGACCTCCACCAGGTCCCATCAGATGCAAATTCAAATAAAGTTCCCATAAACAGCAGAAGCTGACAACCCAAGCATAAAAGAAAAAAGGGAAAGAAATATCATGGAGCTTGAACCACCATCTGGCCTTAGATGTGGTTTCTGTAGCTCTTAGAAAATAGAAGTACATCATAAAAACCCTTATGCTTAAGTTGCACATCTTCTGGCAATAGGGAGGAGACTCATTTCCCTCAGCTGCTGCCACTGGTCTCATTTAAGGTGATCTTGAAGAATTAACAGACCCAAGGTCATCTGCATACCTGCCTCGACTCAGCAAGTCTCCACCACCTGTGAAACAAAGATCAGGCTTACCTCATTCCAACCTACTGTAGGGTGGGTTGGTTAATGCCTTGACATAGCTTAGAACCCAAGTGTTTACTATGTGGTAGTTGCTAATTGCTAACACAATTAGTACATTAAAGTCACCCAGTTGCAAAGAGCTGCTCCACCTAATTGACGAACCTCGCACCTTGCCTCCGCTTTGCACTTATGGAGGCAATGAGAATCAGGGTTACCTTCATTTTCCAACTGGTCCAATAAAAAAAAAATAGAAAGGCTGTGCTATTTAGCTGCCATTTCACATCACTGTTAATCTCCTTGGAGAGGAACGCAATGTACACACACTCCTGGGCTGCAATACAAACACAAGGTGGTAAAAGCTCGGCACTGCAGCATTCCAGGGAGTTACTGCTCTGGTATGTACGCATGTACAATGGGCACTCTGTGTTGGCCTCCACCCACAGGCTTTTAACCTCTCTCGCTGCTGGCAAGAAAGAGAAGGCTTCTGGCAGACAGCATCTAGCTCAGCACACAGGGCAGCAGGATGAGTCTGCAACCACCAACGATTCACGGAAGGGACCACAGCTACCAGCATAATGAACCAACCCACTTGGGACCCTGTGTTGAACAGGACCTGAAATGAAACTCACTGCTCTGAACTGGCAAGGGTCTTTCAGGCTCTTAGTCATGGGATAATGTTTTATGGAGGGTGGATAAAAAGACAGGTTTCTGCTCCAAAGTCTGGCTGTGGGTCTTGGACCCAGACTCAGGGCCATGATACCCAAACACTCATCCCTGCTTGGCAGCGTGCCTCCAGGTCAGTAAAACAAGAAACAGATGAATAAAGTCATTGCTCTACACTAGTGTCATCTGAGCTTGTGCCAAATCTACCTCAAAATCCCACTTAAAAATACTGGTTCTGCTGAGAGCCTGCAGATGATATCACCAGACCCACAGGTAGCAACAAATAACCCTGCACTCAACCACCATGCTGAATTAACTGGGTCATTGTTTTAGGTATCTCCTTACTTTCCTCCAGGGTTAATAGTTAAATGACTTGGGTGCAGGGATATCATACTTGTCTTTCTTGTTTGGGCAGGCTACCTGCGCTTTGACTAATTAGGAAACCTCACTTCAGGCTTCTGAATGTGTAACTTCTTTGGGAAACCTCTCCTTCTCCTCTCTGCAGACTGCCTGCAGAAACACTGAAGGGACAGTGATGAACACTTTTTCCTCCAGCAGCTCTTCTGCCTTAGCTGGCAATATGCAGATCTGGAAACCTAGGGAGGAAGCAGATTTTCAAGGAGAACTCTATTTCTTTGTAAGTGGTGAAGAGATGGGGCCTGTCTAGACTGTGCTCACCTAAACTGCCCTTCAAGGCCTCACCGGCACTGAGCTCTGTTCAATATACAGCTACAGAGGTGTTTTACCATCTGAATTAAGATCCTGGAGAAAGTGTTACCGCCCGCAGGCTTCCTGCAGTCAAGTTAAATTTGAGGAGGATAACTCACAGGTGAATGACAACAGATTTCACACAAGTTGGCATTAGCTCTTAATTAGGGAGAGATTCATGCTTCCTCTGATAAGTACTGAGAAATAATCAAATGCCTGTGTGCTCAGCTTTGCTACTACTGTTCCTTCTCAGTTCCTCTGGGCACCTCAAACACACTTCTAGAAGCAAAGGCCTAAAGTACAGGACCTTCCTTGGAGTCATACTAGATGCCTGCCATTAAGGGTTCTGAATAACTTCCTTTCTTCTGCCTCAGACAACCACTCATGCTTACAAGTATTCAGATGACAGGGCTATAAATTGATTAAACTGAGAATTTGCTGAGGACAAACACAGATGCGAGAACCCACAGTACAGGAGAGAAATTCACCTTTTTGGGATTTTCCATGAAATTAAGTGGGTATAATACTTGGCATGGTGCTTGCCCTAAAGGCTGGAGCAACATATTAGTAACAAGCAAATGCTGATTACACAAATGCAAGCAAGCTGGGTTAGTTGCCCAGCATTTGTGCTGCTCCCCTAATTTGCTCAAGCACAAGGAGCACGAGCAGGGACCTTCGAGCAATATTAAGAAATGCTACCCAAATTCCATAGAGCACTTATCCCAGTCATAACTTTCACTACTGAGACTCTTTTTATTTTATCCATGGAATCCAAAATGCCTTAAGACACAAAAAGAAAAAACAATGTTGCTGAAGAGGTTCAAGTGAGTGTAAACTGAGGCATGAGTCTGAGACTGTCATAGCAAATGTGAAGTGGAGCTCACATCTTCCCAAACCCTGTATCTGTCTTTGGATTTCACATTGTCACTTGTGACATACTGTTAAATCTCTGTCTCTGCAAAATATCAGAAAACCTGGAAGCCTCTTTACACTCCATCTTTTTAAAACCATTCACCACAAAGCACCGGAGACTATACAGCAATACTTGATGAGATATAACCTTTCACTCCAAAGACTCCCGAGTTGCTTCCTTGATTATACATGCCACCACTGAAATGTTACTGCTTCTGGGGCAGATGCCAATGGACAACCCACATTACACCTAGGGGAAAGTTTTGGTCAGAAACCTGCTTTTATGAGAAGTGTCAGTGAAACTTCAGAATCCATCATGAGACATAAAAACCCAGCAGCCTGGAACACAGCAAACTGCACTGAACACAGTTAACCCACATCAGGAACTAGAAAAAAAGAAGCCCCAAACTTTTTCTTCATTATTGCTTTGCAACAAAAAAAATAAATAAATAAATTTCAAGTGTGTTTGTGGTCATGGTCGGTGCATTGCCAGATCACCTGCAGCACAAGTTCGGTGCAGATCAGGAACAGGCATCTGATCACACTTCTATCAAATGGACCAGCTCACACAAGATGAGAGTTTAGCCTTTTCTTCATGTCAGCTTAAAGGCAGGATGGGTAAAAAACTTGTGAGCTACATAAAGCCAACATGGTGCAGACAAGTGACATAGAGTGATGCAATACAAAGTCTGCTGGGATAAAATCAAGTCACTGCAAATTGTCTGAACAAATTTTGAACCAGGAGAATGAGTTTATACTGGAACAGTATCATGAACCAGTAGTGTATTTAATTTGCCACTCAGAGCCCTCAAGCAAGATTTATCACATCTCTGGACCACAGCCTTAGTTGCTTCCTGTGGCGATGGTACTCTGAAAGAACAACCTGCCTTTGGCAAGGAGCTGAAAAGAATGAATGTGACAGGTATTTCCATCCATGCTACCGATCCCATAGGAAACACCCTCTCCCTTTCATCAAACTTGTGTGAATCAGAACGGAAATAAGGCAGAAGGGCCTCCCCTTAAAACAAAGCAAATGAACACTGTCTCTTAATAAAGAATAAGAGAGAGCCTGAAGATGTACAGATTCCAATGAGGCACAACCCTGAGCACCTGCTTTAGGTGAGCAGTGTGGTGGACTGATGATCTCCAGAGGCCCTTCCAGACATAGGCATACTGTGTTTCTGGGATATATTATATTGCCTCTATCTCCAGCACCAGGCAAATCAGTCTCTCTAATGCAAAACAATTTTAAACACACTGCTAAAATTCCCATCTGTAATATATACCTGGATATAGACACGTATAAAAAAAGTGTGGGTATACCACAGACACAGCATGAGATCCTTAACTGATAATTGTGAGTGGAATAACCATATGTGAATGCCTGTAATCCAGAGATTACCTATTAAAGTATTAATTAAGGCACGTAATTCATTAATTGGGTGAATCAGAAGAAGAAAGGTGTTTCCTCTCCACATGGTCCTCCTGTCTCCAACACTGCTTTTGTTCTAGTCCTTCCACCTCTGCCTCTGATTTTGCATGGGTTATGCGAGGACTCTCTCAGAAAGGTAAGGATGCAAACGTTGCCAGGTGTGGTCTATCTGCATGAAAACCAGGAGCAAGAATTAATGGCCATTAACAAAATAACAGCAGAAATGTAATCTTCCCTTGTTTCCATCAGATTGAACTGAGTCTAAGTGCTAAAAGCCCTCTGAACCTCCACCAGCATGGCTGACCAATGTCTCTGCCTCAGCATGCCCAATACCTGCAAAGGGAGCCAAGAAAAGCCAACTGGAATGTAAAAGATGAGATAAGCTGAATCATAGAATCATAGAATTAGGGTTGGAAAGGACCTTAAGATCATTTAGTTCCAGCCCCTTACCATAGGCAGGGATGCCTCACGCTAGATCATGTCGCCCAAGGCTCTGTTCAGCCTGGCCTTGAACACTGCCAAAACCAAAGATCTCTCACAGCCAGATGAGGCTGCAAGCATCCCTCCTAAGATAAAGTGTCAGAAACAAATGAAAGCCCTAGCATATCCATAATTAGAGGCATGTAAATGTGGGCATTATACATGTGTGTATCTGTCTTCTTAACATACAGACATTAAGAGTAGATTATGGAATCATATTTGGCTCCATAATTAGGTTTGAGACTCCATAATTAGATCAGATAGTCACCTTTCTATGTAAGTAACTATTGCACATTGCTGAAGGGAGGGCCAACTGAATGATTAAACAACTGACACGGCCATAAATCACAAGGCCCATAAAAGCAATACTGCCCAAGGTACAGCTGTGCCAACAGCCAGTGTAGCAAAGCACCCATCTGCAGTAGGAGGAGCGATAGCCAGCATGTTGCCCAAGGGCTTTCGTAAGTTCCTTGCTGAGAACTGTGCTAAGGTGTTATAAATCTACCCACTCACAACCCAAAGCTGCATTTGGGAGTCAGGGAAAGGAGTATGGTCATCAGACCTGTAAACAGCCCCTCATGCTGATTTCAGGTCTCTAAAGGACCAATGTCCTCTGACTTGGATTCTCCAAGACAAACACTGCAGGACTGCTCTAAAGCTGAGCTTGGTTAACTGGACTTGCACCTCTGAATGAAGGAATAGAGTTTAATCCTAATGACATCAAGACTTGACATGTGATTTTTGCCCATCACCCTTGTGAAGATTAGGCCTCCCGGACACTAGAAAACAGAATGAGACGCCAGCTTTGCTCCATCTCATTATGACACAAAAAGCCAAGCCAGGATATTTGCCTGTATTAGGTCAACAACAGGTTGCTGAGCTTCCAGACTAAGCATCACCACTCTCAGTGTGATGTATAGTCAAAGGTGACTCCGGGGATGATCCCAGATCCCAAACACTCCGATGGGTACAGCAGTGTGTGCCACTACATGGATAAAACTGATTCCACCAACAAAAGCCATAAAACTCTTAGAGGAAAAGTGTCAAGAAGAGAACTTGAAACACTGCTTCATTCTAGCCAGCTCTTGCAAAGCGCACCATCCAGGAGACAGTGGCAGCCACCCCAGGCTTTTTTGGGAAGTTTTATGGGTATTTAGGGAAAGGTTACTGGCACAGAGATTGGCCACAGAAAGTAAAACCCTGTGTAATTCTATCATCTGTGTTACCAAATTTTCCTATACCAACTCCGCTTCTGAAGAGCTGTCATAAGGCACAGTAGCTTCCTTCTAACACTGTAATGGTAGGGCAGTAATATCTCCTTCTCCCTATGATCAAACATCTCCCTCTGCACCCTGAAACAGACGGAAAATGGTTTCTCTATTGTCCTTGGTTCAGCAGTAGCAGTCATTTTTCACCTTCTTAGCTGCTGGTGCAGTGCTGTGATTTTGACTTTAAGCCTGGGAACAGAGCTGATAACAACGTTGTTTTCAATTGCTGCTCAGTAATGTTCAGTCTGATCAAGGACTTTCTGAGTCTCATGTTCTGTCAGGGAGGACGGGAAGCCGACAGCAAGCAGAAACAGGACACCTGACCCAAACTGACCAAAGAGGTGTTCCATACCACAGCATGTCATGCCTAGTATATAAACTGGGAGCAGTTACACGGAAGGGTTAAATCACTGCTCGGGTCAGGCTGGGTATCAGTCGGTGGTTGGTGAGCAATTGCATTTTCTTCAATTGCTATTTCCCTTATCAATATTATTATTGGTGGTAGCAGCAGTGGTTTGTGTTCTGCCTTAGTTACTGGACTCTTCTTATCTCAACCCACGGGAGTTGCATTCTTTCAAATCTCCTCTCCATTACCCTGGGGGCAGGGGGAAGGAATTGGGAGAACTGAGCTAACCAGTACATGGCTGATTTGCCGATTGGTCTTAAACCATGACAGTTCTTTTTGGCACCCAATGTGGGGCATGAAGGGTTGAGATAATGACAGATCTGACCAGAGTGTGTCTAATCATATTTGTGATAAGCATTCATTGTTTCAGATTAATAGTCATTCATTACAATGCTGATTTATTGGCTCTCAAGGTTGTTGCTCTTGATCTCACAGTTTCAGCATGTCATAACTTACAGCCAGTATTTGCTGGGATAGTGTTTATTGTCTGAGGGCCTTGGGCTAAGGTTCGTGTTTCATTGTACGCTATGGTAATGACTTGTAATACAATAGAATCATAGAGTCATAGAATCATAGAATACTTCGGGTTGGAAAGGACCTTAAGATCATCCAGTTTCAACACCCTTGAAATGGGCAGGGACACCTCATAGTAAACCATGCCACCCAAGGATATGTCCAACCCGGCCTTGAACACCGCCAGGGATGGAGCATTCACAACTTCCCTGGGCAACCCATTCCAGTGCATCA
>JANRGW010008235.1:0-21803 GCA_024733675.1 Psilopsiagon aymara
ACCACCCTCACAGGAAAGAACTTCTTCCTCATATCCAATCTAAACTTCCCCTGTTTAAGTTTGAACCCATTACCCCTGTCCTAGCACATGAGGAATAGTGCTTAAGATACAAGGCTTAAAATGAAAACCCAAATGAAATTCAGTCTGTACTTTGTCCTTATGTGGGTGGCTTATAAAGCATGTGTATGCATTTTTTCACATAGGATAAAACTGGGTTTCTGATTGCTCCAAAGAATAGTTTTGGCAGCAATTATGCCTGTCAAGAACGCTTGCTCAAGGAATATACTTAAAGGGGAATGAAGAGAAATAAGCTTCTTTAGTGATCTCCACTGTCAGAGCAATTCATGTTACAGTGGCAATGCTAAATCTTACACATGGGCACTTCTCTTCCACTTTTGTATCTAATCCAGAGTAAATGCAAGTGGGGTTCCAGTGATTGCTGTGAGTCAGCATGTCCTGAACTACCCAGCTGACTGAGGGTCTGTGCAGCAGATTGTGTGTTCCAGCAGGCTTTGTCCTAGACCTGCTATCTACTTGCCTTCTGTAGGTCTTTATCTTGTAATATCCGATATTATTTTAATTAGCTGTACCTTCTGCAAGCAATCCTCTCACACAAATTAGTCACACTTTACTGGTTGCCACAGGGCAGGCTGTGATAACTGAGCTCAAATGTTCTTTCAGGTGACAAGTATCTACCCTGTGGTGAACTCGAATGCAACTTACTGGAACTAGATGAGCTTAAGGTCCTTTCCAGCCCTATTCTAAGATTCTATTGTCTTTAACAGTTAAAAGACTATTGCACCTGCATGGTGTAGAAGCAATGCTATGTGCAGGTTACCGCATCTCCGCAGGTTTTGGCTTCATTTAGTCACCTCACATGAAGGATATAGCTTTTGGTTTGACTTGGCTTGAGGAGCCTGGAAGATGACACTGCTCTGGTTTTGAGGGAAAGAAAACCTAGAGGTGAATGTGGTGCGCACACTGCCAGCGCTTTGGTCCTAATGAGCAGCAAAACCACAAACAGTCAACAGCCAGAGTTTATGTGGAGTAACTCTTGCCAGATAAAGCCTATTGTTTCATGTGCTAATTTACAAAATTAGTGGTTGGAGGGAATGTAGTTTCAAGGCAAACATGAGATATGCGAGGAGGACAGTGGTTTATAGAGCTGGCACAGGAAATCAAGGAAGAGGAAAGCTTGAGAGGATATTGGGAGGAAGGAAGGGATCAGCCTGGCAATGAAATCGATTAATTTTTGAATAGTTCTCCCAAAGGATGCGTAAAGCTTGACTGATACAGATAATACTTATTATACTGTAGGGAATATATTTGTAATGGGCGAGACACAAACAGTATGAAGTGATTTAGGCTGTTTAATGTGTAACCATTATATTGCACAGATTTCATTGGTTGCATTGGTTGTTGGGTTGCTCTGGTTGCATTTCAGGTATTTTTGCTGGTTAGCTGTTAACTTCTGGAAGCCCAGTTAGTAGCCAAACAGCAGGAACTGTTTTCCTTTTTGTTGATCGTAGCCTGTTTCATCTGTCCTGCCAAAACAAGCAGCCCCTTCACTTCATGGGGTGGCAGTTTTCACACGGTACGTTTTGCTTTACTCTGTATATCCAATGTGCAGAGTTGTGCTGGGTTCTGCTTAAACCATGGCAAGAGTAAAATGCAAGACTTGGGATGCTTACACAGAGTAGTAAGTTCATTTTTAATCCAAGACGATGCCGTGATCATAGCCAGAGCATTTATCGGTCCTGAAGAAATCCTAGAAGGAATTACTACAGAAATTACAGAAGGAATGAAAATCAGCAGCTGCCTGGCCTGGCTTTGAACTTAGCAAGTCCAAACCTCACATTGTCAACAAACTTGAGCCAGGTGCACTGCTCACACACCTCAGGGTGCTCTCTGTTCCAACATGAGAACATGGCTGCAAGGGCTGCATTGAAAAGTGAATCCATATTTCTTTCATCCCATGGCATGCCCTTTGAGAGGTGTGTTTGCATTTTTGGTTAGGCAGTATAGATGATTATTTTCTAGTAGCCTGTAGTATTTAACTGCCTGAATAGCTAAGCTAAGATACTGCTGATGTTATATTTTAAAAGTCTAGGTGAAATTAATATGCCTTTATCTTTTGAAAATGCATATCATCCATTTCTAAGCAGGTAACTGTGCTGAAAAGCACTATTCCACTGCCATGCTTCATTGTTGCTTTTTGCTGTTTGTTTTCCTTTAGTACTAGAGCCTTTTCAAAACCACAAGCTTTGTTACATTAGCTTTTGTTACCTGTTTTCCTGAGGATAGTGTGTTTCATTTGATGTCACCTGTAACAGTACGTTAATAATCAAATGCATGTTTGAGTTTTGTATCGAAACCCTGTATATATCAAACAGGAGAGATGGATAAATTTCATATAAATTATCATACTTGTCTTAGGGCAAATGTCCATTTTTATGTGTGAGGGAGAGAACAAAGAACAGGATGAGAAGCAGAGTATGTTAAAGCAACACTTAGATTTAGTTATTAAAAACAAAATCTCATCTTTCAGAAAGTCCAGGAGCTTCGGGATACTGGCTTGGTTGGAAAACCTAATCCAGAGGGGTTTGGTTTTGGTTTAGTTTGGGTTTGGGTTTTTTAAAGTCTTATAATCACCCATTTTCTATATTCTAAGCACTTAAATGTTACCTCTTTTCTGAGAACTAAATGAACTTGTACTGTGTTTGCCAGGAGCTTAGAGCATGCACTCAGTCACTTACTGGTCTTCAGCTAGCACAATAAAGAGTCAAGCTGCAGAGTTGGTTACTCAGCTTTTCAGCTGGTGGTGCAGTGAGTGGTTTTTACATCTGTGGAGCAGATAGGGAATGTGTGAGATTTGTCTGCAGTCATTCAGATGCCCTTTATTTTTTTTAGGCCACTGGAAGACAGTCTATTGAAACAGCAGCAGTCTTGCCTTGATGAAAGTCTAAGGGTATATGAGTTTCAAAGACAGATGATATCTTTTGTTACTTTACTTGATACGCCTGGGAAAGCAGGACAAGCTTTTGATGACAGTTATTTAATCGGCTGAAATATCAAAGCACATTCTCTTATCTGTACAGCGTGCCCATCCTGTTTTCTAAAGATGTTCATGACGATTCAGTAGCTCTTTAAATACTCCTGTTAAAGTGTGTTTAAATCAGCCAGCGGGATTGAAGAATTGCAGTTGTTGCCACAGGAAGGTGATAAGTGTTAAAAACAGGCTCACTAGGTGTGCTTGGGAGATGTCTGCAAGGTTTCCTCACTATGTGTTCTTGGAGAAACAAGTAGAAATGCAACAATCCTTCCTATGCTGTGGGACTGTGGTGATGTGCTCATTTCAAGTTGATGAATGGACTCCAGGAGAAAAACATAATGGTTGTATCATGTACAGGGGAAAGAAATTGCATGCTCCATAAGGAGTTCTCCTGCCTGCCCTCAGATGCTTGGCCTTTCTTTTAATGGCAAGCTGTGGGAGTCAGCTGCCAAATGCGTTTCCCCAGTGTGGCGACAGGATGTATAGCATATTCCCATCTAGGGAATTCAGTCAGGTTGTATTTCTGTGTTATTACTGGGGCTCCATGCTGTTAGAGCTATGGCAGGAAAGAGGCAGTGCCTCTTGGGCAGGAATGTTTAGCATCTGCTAAAATTATGGCATGATTAGCAGCCATTTGTAATGCACCTTTTCTTCTTTTAAACTGTAGTTACTCTTAGGAACAACCCTGAGTGTTTGAGAGTTTTGAAGTATGTAAGAATACGTAATGTTGAAGCAGTCCTATATTTTGCTGCTCACATTAACTTTTCATTCATTTTCTCTGGATGGCATATAAATACTGGATCCCAGAAGGTCCTGTTTAAGCTGGGAAATTGAGTTGACTTCTTATCGCTGAGATGAGAATTACAATAGGATGTTATTAGCTCAGAGTAGGACAGTGTACCCCCACTCGAATCCCAAAGCTCCTCATTCTTCACACCACCATTTTAAAGGAATATTAGCCACTTGGAACTGGTCTGTCTCAAGCCTTTCATAGATCGTCTCTTTATTAGTGTTTATGGGTTTGTACTTGTTTTCCAATCTTAAAACAGTCTTTGCTGGTGTTTAAACTGCCTGTGCAAAAAAGAAAGCTGACAGACTACAAAACCCAGAAGCTGCTCAGTGTACAGTGCCCAGAATTAACAGATATGTAATGATAATAATGGCCAAGCTCCATGGAAGCTCCTTTTCTGGTCTCTAACTGGTGCTGCAGTGGGGCTTCACTGCAATGTTTGTCCTCTGCTGCGTCTCTGTGCCCTTTGACTTTAAAGGAATTTCAGCCAGTGGGGATAGAATGTGTTTGTGCTTCAGATTTTAGGCATCACTCGGTTTCTAGGTTAGGTATCTCAGGTAAGCATCGAAAAGTTGGGTGGGACAATTCTCAGCTCTTTTCTCTCTCTGTATAAGAAATGCTTTTTTCATTATCGGTTCTGTTTGCTCTTACAGGCATATAATTACACACTTTGCTTTCTTTTCAGTAAAAAATAAGTGTAGCCATAAGAAAGCATTAGAAGGGCATAGTTCTGCTGTAAACAATACTTTCAGATTGCAAAACTGTCCCAGATTCCTTTCGGTTGACAAAAAGCAGACTTAAGAATCCACATAGAAACAACTTCCCAATCTGCCTTCCCCCACCCCTTCTTTTTGGTTATTCTTTTTCCAATTGCTCAGTACTTTGCTTGAATATGAGTAATGATTTTGGTGTCAGCAGCAATTATGTTATATTTCCCTTTTAAATACTATGCATGACCCTATCTTTGACATTCACAGTTCCTGTGCAAGAGAGTATGGAGTTGGAACCAGTCTGGGTTATAGAGTGGAGAGGGAGATTTTCCCTTGGGCAGCCCCTTTGGTTTTTCTAAATTAAATTTAATCTTATCGAATTCATTAAGAACAGTTTCTCTTAAACCTGATCCGATCCAGCTGCTTAATGGAAAGGCAAGTTAGTTTTGTCAGACTAAAGGAAAGCAAACTGTTCCTTTCCTCTTTCTTCCTGGCTTTCTACTGTGAAATGAATGCCAATATTGACCTAAGTTGTAGAGACAGGAAAAGGGTGACACCAGACCTTTAGTACTACAGGGCTCACAAATGAACTCCATGAGATCTTGTAGATTTCAGATGTGCAGAACACTGACCAACGTAGGGCCAGCCTGTTGGAAAGTGCCATGTGTTGCCATTTATTTGCAGGTACAGTTGACTGTAGGGGACAGTGGCTGAGAGTTGCTGCCTGAGAGCAATGTGGCAGCCAGTTTAAAGAGAGGTGAATGCTCACAAGTCTCAGTAAAAGAAGGAGCTCCACATCACAGAATTCCTCATGGCACTTAGGACAGATAGATGTCCTCAAGCGTTAAATATGATTCGGTTTAAAGATTGCTTTCTTAAGTAATGGTGGCCCACTTCTATAAAACAGAACCCCGATTTAGGGCACTGCAGTTCAGTGCGTAGGTTTAGACGCTTCTCTGCTGTGGCACTATATTCCTCCTTTCTTATAGGTAAGGGACAAAACCAGAGTAGGACAGCTATCAGAGTGTGTTATGCAAACAACCTTTAACCTCATGACTATTAGCCTTTGAGATTTAAAAGGAAGTTATATGTGATAGACTGTGGGCAGGATTTTGCACGTGATTCATCCATGCCTCTCAAATACATTCCTGCCCAGGCCTGACAGAAAGGCAGCATTGTTATCAGGTGTATCTGAAACCTGCTTGTAGTCACTGTTGACTGGACAGTGTGCTTATCATCCTGAGCTCTGAATGATTCCCTCAGCCTTGCCTTGAGCTAAGTTTCCAAGTGAACAAGATTTTTGCGAGTGTGCTATATTTCTGTTGAATGCCCTACCCAAGCAGCTGGAATAGAGACGTCTGGCAAATTCCAGCCAAAGAGGAGTAGCCAACTTAAAGAGAAAGTCTAGAAAGTCTAATGAAAGCAGGCTACAAGAGAGAGGAGAGAGGCAATAATCTCACAAGGGTAACAGCTACAGCTTCTTACTTATCAGAGTCAGCACCAGCTCATAAAACTAATCCTCAAATGTATTGTAAACCAGGCTTCATTGGTCTGTTACCCACAGAAGGATTTTCACAAGGTGTAAGTAGACATGACGATCTGCGGGTAGAGATTCATGTGATTTAGATGATGGTGTCTGAAAACCAGGTATTGTTTCACTGCTGTCTGCAGTGCCCAACAGGAGAAGAGTCCAGCCTTGGTGCTGCTGTTCAGGTACATGCTAAAGGTATAGGTGGCCCTTTGTCCTCTGCAAATATGCCAGCTAAGCTTGAAGTCAATGCAGAGATGGAGGTGACATTTCTTAGTGGTAGCCTCAGGCACCTACCTGTGAAGCACGACGTTAAGAAACATTTTGGCTATGTGATAGCTTTCGTAAAGATAAATATGGTATTTCACTAAGATGTCTTCACCCTCTGTCTTCAGGGTTGCCTGTTTGATGTTCTTTAACCGCCACATTGCATGTATGGTTTAAAATGTTCATTTCTGTAGTAATTCTGAGTTAGGAGGAAGCTCAACTTTTGGAGCTGTTCCAAGTTTAGTCTGCCACAGAAGAAACCCCTAACCATATAGTTCATTGTTTTGTGTCAATATTGGTAAAAGAACATCCATCTGAAACTTCCAGATCTCGCCAGGCCTTTGTGTGTTCTGGTGCCAATGTGCTCAATTTGGCCATGAGCTGAGCTGCTTTATGTCCCTTTATGAATAGGAGATGCATCCCCCTGCCTGAGCTTGTGCACTGGTACCTGGCTTCCAAGCTCCCAGGAAAGCTTGTGTCATGTTCACTAGCTGATCTTTACAGTTGCTGTCTGGCTGTACAAAGAGGCAGCTGGAGATGTTTTCTGGGTGAGAAATCCACCTAGGAGTTGAAACTGTCCACAGAAATAACTTTCTTTTTGTTTTAATTTTCATCTTTCTGCACTCTTGCATTAACTGTTAATCAAAAAAAAAAAAAAAAATCCTGTTTCAAAATCTCCACTTCTAGCACTAAGGCTTAGCTGAAGTCACAGACATAGGTTAATGTCCTCCCATAAAGGAACAGCTGCAGAAGAGTCTGAAATACAGTTGGTGTGGTTTTCATTGGCATTTTACTGTTTTCCAGTAAGAGGAATCACTGCTTGCTTTTTGCATCTTGTGGTCAAGGAAACAGTGCAAGAAAGTTGTAATGTGTGACCTCTTAGTAAGAGAAAATAACTGCATTCTTTTTTTCATGCCCCAGTCCCTACCAGCCTTCCCATTGGACTTGATGGTAAATCACCCACAAAGTTTAATCCTAGACTGTCATGGTTCGCACTGTTATTTAGTTCACCGTTCTCCTTTTAATTCAGTATTTATTATCTGCTTTACAGTAGAGAGAAGATGGAAGATTATTATGGGCTCTGTCAGCATTGAAATGTACGTGGGATTGATTCTGGGTTTTAAACAGATCTTCTTGGCTCTAGAAGCCATATCTGAATTAGCTGTATCTTTAAAATCAGTCAATGATTATTTTAATATAGGGGTGGGGTGCTTGCTGGAGAGGGGAGAAAGGAAGACTCTGGCATCTGCTGCCTGTTAAGTCCATTAATTGAAAAGAAAATACTGCTGGTGCCAGAATGTACAGCCCTGCTCCTAATTAAGCCTAGGGAAGCAATGGGCTGGTTTTAATTGAGAACAGCATCTCCCTTAATGGTGCCAGCAGCTAAAAAACGCAAATAGATTCAAAGCATGAAGCACATGCAAGACAGTAGTGACTCTTTATTTACAGGGTCATGGTGCCATGCTTGGAAACCTGCATCCCAGCACAAGACCTGCAGCAGTAAATGGGTCCTGGTTATAGGCAGTCATCTATGCTTTCCTAGTAGATGTTCACAATACAAATTAGCAGTAGTCAGTGTGGTGCTTCCAGAAACAGGCCAGGAAGCAAGGATTTCCTGGGAACTCTGGTGGCAAGAGGAATTGCTGCCATGCCTTACTTAGCTTGTGGCAGTGTGGTTCCAATTAGCAGAGGTTTCATACTTGAAATGCTTTCTGCCCAGGTCACCCCTGAGTTCAGACGTCTGGTGTGTACACCACATTTCAGTCCTGGATCCCTTATAATTACAGTTACTTATCATAGCAGTTTAAAAGCAAAATCGAAATCTTCATTCTGAAACTATCAGCCATTAGGGGGTTTGTGCCAAAAAAAAAAGTCCTGTGCCACTTTTAGCCTGGATTCTGAAGGGAATGAGGCGTATGTGATTGAATCATCTGTCTTCATGGCTTGTCGCTCCTGTTCTAAAAGCATTTGAATCTACTAGGCAATTTCAGCTGAAAAGTTCAGTGAAAATAGGTGGCCAGGCAAAGGGAAGAGACACAAATTAATTCCCCCCTTGAGGGCAGGGCTGGGGGTAAGCTCAGCTACATTATTAGACATTAATGAATCCACCCGGGACACATGCCTCTGCTTCAGGACAAATGCTGAGTAGAGCTCCCGCTTTTGTTAGACATGGGATAATCAAACCCCAGGCCCTGGGAAATCAATCTTTGTACATCCCCCTGCTCGCTTCCTTTGATAGATAAAGGTCCACTCTGGAAAAATCTCTGCGTTTCTTTGGAGCAGGATGCTCGTCCTTTGCCCAGCCATCTGTTCACCTCTGCCCTGGAGAAAGTGCAACATTGATGCTTATCCACCATTTCCAAGCAGCTTTTTGATCCCCATTCACTACCTTCCAGAGCAGACACCAGTATCCTTTGCCTAGGCAGTGAATGTATTAGATGTGCCCCTTCTAGGGGTTGTGAGTTCTTTTGTTTTCTAAAGCGCCTGGCTCTTTGGCTCCAACTATTGATAAAAACGAGGCTTACTGTTGCAGGAGCAGCTGCTTCAATCCATTTTATCAACTAAAATGTCCTCCATCACACCAAACTGCACACACTTCACTCATGCCAGGCTTTGGGACACAGAAGTGTCTCCAGTCCATCTGTTGCTGTGCGGTTGCTAAGTTAGTTAGCATATTGAGTAACACTTTAAAATGTGAGGTGCTTGTGGAACTACAGATTCCATCATGATACGTACCTGGAGCGATGGGTGGCACATAACTCTGCGAAGGGAAAACGCCAGTCCTGCCTGGGACAAGTGGGAGCTCACAGTGCTGACTGCCGAATGCCTAAAACCAGCCTCTGCCCATTAAACAGTCCTCAGCCAACACCAAAGTACCTTTCACCAGGAAGGTTTTTAAGTGGTACTTCACTTGTATTATAGTAGTTCCATAACTGCAGTTTGGAAGAGGGATGAATTGTAGCTGCCTCATCTTGGAAGGTTGGAAGAAGTCAACAATGAATTTGCTATCAGTGTGGGATTTTTGTCTAACAGTGCTACAACTTCAAGACTAATTTTGTTTTGGCTTTAGTCCAGATCGTTTAGTAGCCTGGCTCATCTGACTTGGGCTGTAATGACCTGGCTGTGTTTTTAAGCTGCTGCTGTGAGCCTAATTGTGGATTTAGGCTGCATTATGTTTCATGGCAGTGGTCAGTAAGTCCTATCTGCATGTTGTAAGCCTTTTGTCGCAGTACCTGCTGGGTTTTTCTCTTAATTATATCACTCAAATTGTTTCTTAAGTACTTTTTTTCCTGTAGAAATCCAGCCTGTGGTTTATTTCAAGGTGTTTTCTCACTTTGGCATCCTCAGCATGGCAAGCTTCTCCTTTCGAGTTGCTCCTATGCAGATGGCAGCAAAATATTCAGTGAACAGTAAATTGACCAAGAAATATGAGTAAGGGTGGGGGGAATCAATGTTATTTACAAACTCTGGTTATGTTTGGCAAACAGTTTCAGCTAATAAATTAAAGATGGGGTTTTCCTATGTATGTGAGACAAAGATCTAAGGTCCTGAAAATGAAATTGGTTTGGTGTGACCAAAAGTCACACTTCTGCATGGATTTGGTTACTGACTTCCACAAAATTTCTTTTGTGTAGTTTGAAGTTTAAGGGTTTTTTTGAGTTCAGCCTGTGCTCTGCCAACTAAGGAGACTAAGACAGAGGATGCCTCAAGGTTCCTCTATTTCTCAAGCCCAGGCTGCACTGCTCACTAACCCTTTGACTTCTCCAGCTGCATCTCTAGAGATCTTGTGGTTTATGTGGTAGTACTGTTGCAATTTGTGCTTGGGCAATGACCTCTAAGCACAGTTCCAGCTCTTAAAGTCTTTAACCTCCCAGGCAAAACAACAGATTGAACTTTACAAACTGACCTGTGTTCATGACTCAGTAATTCTTAACTCTTCTGGGACCACATCCTGCAAGGCCAGTATCTATTCTAGGCACTGCTGACCTGTGGCACCCTTTCTAAAGACAGTAAGGAGACAGACTGTTTGGCATGAAATAAGCCTTGTTTGCATGTGCCAGAGGATACAGCTCCCAAATCTGAACTCTCACTGAGCCTCTTGAGATGGGTACCAGCCCTGCTTCATGACAGCCAGTCAATCTCTGGAAAGATGATGGAACAGCTTATCCTGGAGGACATCTCTCAGACAGAAGGTGATCAAGAGTAGTTGGTATTTGGATACACTAAAGAGAAATCATGCTTAACCAACCAATCTGATATGCATATAAGTGTCTCAAGGTGGGGGGGAAGAAAGAAGTGGGTATCAAGAGAATGGGGCCGGACCCTTCTCAATGGTGCCAAGCAATAGGACAAAAGTCAACAGACATAAACTAAAATGCAGGAAGTTCTACATGTGCAAAACTTCTTTGCAGGGTGGCTGAGCATGGGAATAGTTTGCCCAGAGAGGCTGTGGAGTCTCCTTCCTTGGAGATATTGAAGGGCCATTTGGACACAGTCCAGAGTAATGTGCTTGAGGTGACCCTACTTGAGCAGAGAGTTTGGACTGGATGACCTCCGTGATTCCTCCCAGCCTCAGTCACTCTGTGATTCCGTATGTGGGAGGTGGATGCCTGTCCACTGCTGGATGGGGTTGAGTAGGAGCGTAGAGCCACGAGTAAGGCATCGCTGCCTTTCTTGCAGACAAGCTACTACCAGCAGACTTTGAAGCGTCTGCCTCTGAAAGAGAGAAGCTTCCAACTCTCACTGCAGTGGGGTTTGCAGGGGTCAGGACTGTCGCCACTCAGGGACACAGTTTGCCTCTGTGCACGAGAGAAATGAAACCAGCATGCTTTGTACTCTTCCTTCACAAAATGGAAGCTGTCTGGCGTGTGCCACTTGATGGGCTGCTGACCCAGGAGCTAGTGTTTAGACACTGAACCTGAGGTCAACAGATCTAGGCGGTTTCACATGTTTTGCCCCTGGTCTGCTTTTGAGGCCTTGGGCAGGCGCCTTCACCCTGTGCCTCTGTTTTCTATTCATCCTTTGTCTCAGACATTTAAAATATAAGCTCTCAAAGACACCACCTCTCTTACTGTGAAAGTATGTGGTTCCTGCCTGTACCCAGCACTGTTTGAAGTCCAGCCGCTGCTGTCACACTGACTGACAGTTTGGAACTGAGGAATCTCTTTTGTTCTCTTTACTTTAGTGAGATTTGTCCCCATACCATGGGCCTGAGACCCCCCTAGCACTGTTCCTGGCTGTAGACTTACTCCATTTCAGGACTTCCCTGTGCTCTGATTGGGAGCGAAAGAACAAGCTGGTGGTTTGAAGGCTCATTCTTGAATTAAACTGCCCAAATCATTTTTTCCCTGAGGTAGAGAGCAGGAGTATTCTTAGCAGAGTGGTTGGGAGCTACTGATTGAACTGGTCTGTCATCAAAAATCAAATAAGGGGTAAAAAACCAGAGCAGGTTTCACAAAAAGGGGGAGTAATTTGTTAAGTAGGTAAGCAATTAAATTCATACCTCCAGTAATATTGCATTTTCATTTTCACTGTTGATCTCTGAACACACACATTGAGACAGCCTTCAAAGGAGGAAAACAAGTGTGGACAGCACTCGGTGGAGAAAGGAATTTCCCATAGTACTGCTTCTTCAGATGCAAAAGAAAACTGAAAGCAGATGAGCTAGTGGGCAGCAGTCAGGGGTCTGTAGTAGTTACTTTCCACCTTGCCTATCTATCTGTCTAGTTGGTTTGTAACTGATGCTTTCTCCCTCGTGTTTCTCACCTGCCAACTTTTCTTTGTCTTTTGGAGGGGTCTTACCTATGCAATGGGATGCCTGGGAAGTAGCACAGTGCTTTGGGGAGCTTTTAGCTTCTGCTGAAATTGAGTTTCTAAGATGCTATTTAAAAACATGGCTCATGTTCATTTGGGGTTGTGGGTGGTGGTCTGGAAAACAAACATGGGTAGCAGCTTTTCGGCATTTGATAAGTTAGATTGGACAACATCATCCCTTTCAATTCCTTTCTATTTATTTCTGGCTGACCTCAAGCACTGCCCTCTGTGAAGACAGGCCATGATGCCGAATTGAAAACCTGCTGCTTTATTATCACTGTGTGTATTGCAAGGAGTGCAAGACAGCACCTTTGTTATCTGTTCTCATTTTTCTGCTCTTGGCCAGGGCAGAACCACTCCGGTCCTCAGCCTCTTCTCCCTCCCTTCCCAGCTATGAATACACCTGAGCCATTTATTCAGAGGCTCCCGGTCTGAAATTGCTGTTAGCCCATTAGCACAAATGCTAAATCCCTCAGTCCTCCAGTGAGCTTTTTAATGGAGCTCTCTGAAAGTGAATGCTTTATTTTGGGGCTCTGCTAGACAATAGGCTCTCTGGATTCTCCTCCAGGGGACAAGCTTGTCAATCAAATTGTCACAGACAATAATTGCCCCCTGCTTTATTCACTGCGTCTGTCTTCAGAGCAGTCAATTAGAGCTATTGATACAGACAAGCTATTCTCACCAAGTTAGTTTTCAGCCTAATTAAAAGGAACCTGTCAGTGCCTTTCCTCCTAACCCTCGGGCTTCTAATGGCTTCTCTTTGTGTACAGCCCAGGAACTGGAACTCAGCCTTAGCCTTGGAGACAGAGGGCTTAGTTAAAGTGCGGTCTTTCATCTTGGTATTTTCCTCAGCCATGGTGAGAGGGTGAGATGGAAGGAGGGAGGGAGAAGAGGATTTTCTAGAGGAGACAGTCCTCTCAGCTTAGTTTTGTCCTGTGCTTTTAAAATTCATCATGTGGAAAAGGGGAGAAATCCTCTGAACTTCAGACTCCTTGAAAGTACTCTGATGGTAAATAAGTGTTAATTCTCTCTGAGCATAGAGACCTTTAAACAGACAAGTAAGGGCCCTCTTCAGGGATGAAAACCAGTGCTTTTTCCTGCCAAAGTGTTTTGTTCTGCCCTTTTGCTTAAAATGACTAGAGCACACAAAAAGATATGCCAAAAATCTCATCGTCTCAAGGATACTGCGGACCTAAAGAGTGTTCAGGAAAGTAAATACTTTGACTAAGCTTTCATTGTGCTATAAGAAAGAAACTGCCACACTCCACAGTTTAAGCTCATTTCAACAAGTTATCCTCAGGCATAAAATAAACTTGCTGTCCAAACTTGTGTGTGTGTGTGTGTGTGTGTGTAGAAATCTGCTATGAATTTATACCTTCTGAGATCCAGGGTGTGGGATCTAGTTTCTGAAAAGACAGTGGACATGATCCTCAGGCCTCTGCTCCTACAGGAAGGACCAAGTTGTATGTGTTACATAAATCTGCTGCTATAGCTGATGATTTCTTTTCTGAATTAACGATATATCTTCTCATTTTCTTTTCTCTTCCATGTTTTTGCTGCTGTTGGATCTTCTTCTCTTCATTCACGAACTGAAACATATAGGTAAGTGTGAAACCTTTATTAATAAATATTCATTATCAACCTTTCTTTCTCCTTTGTCTTTCTCCTGTCTGCGGTATTGCAAATGACTGTTGAGGATTGTGTTGCACAGAGGGAGAAAGAGTAGTGAGAAAGATACAGTATGATCTCCAGTGCTCTATAAATATGTTCCCAAACAATGAGCCATTTCACAAACGGAAATGAAAATCCAAAACTAAGTTTCCCATTTAACCTAGAAACAGTATTAAGTGAGGCAATACAAGTCTCTTGCCAGTGACAGTTGGACAGAGGCTTGTTTGGCATGGTTTAGTGGGAGCTGTCCTTGCCCATGGCGGGCGGGTTGCAACTGGGTGATCTTACAGTCCTTTCCAACCCAAACCATTCTATGATTCTGTGACATTGCCAACTCCCCACTTTGTGCCAAAGTTATAATAAAAAGAGCTGGAAATCCTGACTCTGTATGTAGAAAGCCTTCACTTCCCTTCAATGTAATTCAAAATGGGAGCATGATTTTAAATGTAAAGAAATTTACCTGCACATTTAATCAGTATAGCTCTGAGCACAAAACACTTTACATACTTCCACTCAGTGTTTGCTGACAAGTTTGCTGTAATACATAACTGCTGCAGTTCAAAACCTGTCCCTAATCCCTCCTCTCTACCCACCTCTAATTACAAGGAACATAAAAGGGAATAAGGAATATTTATTGTGGAGTCTTGGAAAAAGTTTTCTCCCACTTTTGAAGAAGTGTGGAGGGGCAAAAGCATCTGTGAGATCCGGAAGTGGAGGCTTCGGGGAGGTGTTTGAAGCCTGGGCTATTGCACCTTCGTTCTGTAGCACCGGACACATCCGGAGCTTCTCCAGTCATCTGTGTGACCTGTGCTACATGCTTTCTCAGAGCTCTAGAATTTGCTGTGAAGCTCCGTAGTGATGACTGTGTCATTTGGAAGGTGTAGCAGGTATCTCCCACAGATAACTGCTCTTGCCAGCAGTGCAGTTTATTTTCATAGCAATTTGTAGGCAACTGCTGAAGATTCAGTTATGTTATCAACCTTGTGTTCTCTGCACCTTTCCCCTCAGTTGTCTGTGACTGCTGATGTTATAAGGGCAGAGTAGTTGTCATTGTTCCACTACTCATCAGTCATAATTTTGTCTAGGTTGGATTATGTCTTCTTGTAAGTATGTTTACTTTCAAACATGTGGTTAATACAGCACAGCAAAATACAACAGCCAGAATACTTAGGAATTCCCATTGTTTGAGAAGCTGTTTTGCCACTTAAGTGAACTACTAAGCGACAGGTAATTACAAGTATAAAAGCAGTTGTGTGAATGGCAAGTTTTAAAAGCCATGTGCATATTACAGTTTTAAAATGTGAAATGTAACAAAACACCATCAGTACTGCATGTTCAACTTTTTGGAGTTGTGTTAGTGTTGGACATTAGGTTTTTTGAAAGAAAAAAGAATAAGAACAGCTACTGGAGCAAGAGAAGAATCCATCTAGTCTGATAGCCCAGGGAAGAGTAAAACAGGGCAAGCATATGTGATACTTCCCCCAGTGGTTCTCCAGCTTCCAATTGTTTTCAGTTTAGTGACTTTCTGAGCATCACAGAAGTAGGACATTCAGGGTAAAAATTAAACTTTACCAGACAAATATGGGACAGAACATGGAGGGTTTGACTTAAGGATTTAAACTCTGCTTACTTATCACATACTATTACATATTCCTTTCTATCCCCCAGACCCCTCTTCCTTAAGGTTCCCAGCTCTGTACCCCCTGTCACCCACCAATGTAAGCTTTCTCCCAGCGGGCAAATGAATCATGTGCAGCAGTTTACAGGTTCCTTTGATGTAGCACTCTTATTATTTCAGTGTCAGTGATAGTCATCAAATGAAATTGTAGTCAGTGCTGGAGAAGTCCAAGCAGTCCTTCTCTATCTGGGGAAGACGGAGACCTTTCTCTTGCTGATGTTAAAGGCACTACACAAGGCTGTGTGAGAGGTCACTGCTTTCCTTCTCCGTAATTTTTACTTGTCATCTTCCACTCTTGCTGTTAATGAATACTATTTCTGTGTTTGTTTAGTTGTGTCAATAGCTGGAATCTGTGTCTATGCCAAAGTCTTTGGGACTGGTTTACGTAGTGAGAGAGGTACATCTCTTAGTATCTACCTGCTGTCCTCTGCACAGCACAAGGGATTATGAGCCCTAGCTGAATCCTCCTGTGCCAGTGATGTTCTCAAGTCTGTAGCCAGCATGAATAGCTGGCCTTTGCTTTTCTTACAGAAAACCAGTAATTGCTCATCACTGTGAAATGACTTATTTCAGAATTAATTTGTTGTCCTTTAGAATGAATGTTCACTTTGGTTACAAAATGTGGTATTTCAAAAGCTGAAGGCAGGCAACAAGCACACATCTGAGGAGCGGAGCTGGATGTACTTACGGTGTTTCATAAAAACTGGGAATGAAGTCACTGGGTTTGCACTCTTCTAGCGGAGGCTCCTCTGGCATGCAGCTTGCCTGTTGTATACCATGTCACAGTGGCAAACTGTGGGCTTATGTGGTCGATTCGTTTGGGTTTTGTTGGTTTGGAGTGGTTTTTCAATTGCTCTTGAAAAATGAAGACCAGGCTTTACAATGCAGTAGGTGAGGGGTGTGTTCTTGAAAACACGATGCTCAGGGAAGGCTTCTTCAGAGAAACAGTCAAGGTAAGAGTTATTTAAGTGCAGGGAAGACCAAGTAGCAGTATTATTAACAGTACCATTATCCTCCTTAGCAAATGTGCATGAATCCATTGCTGAGGGTTGCATGGGATGGGAGCTCTCAGTTGGCCAGCTGTACTCGGGAGAGATGTCCAGCAATTTTTGCCTGCCGTTTTTGGCAAACTTGGCCCTTCTTGTGTTGTCAGCTGCAATTGGAAGGTTTGAATACATTAAAGTCCTCTGAGAAGGAACACTCTCTATTTATAACAAACTTTTCCATTAAGAAATCAAACCAGGTTCTATTTTTGCCTCTCTAGAAATCCACTGACTCTCAGCGACTTTCATGACCCTGAGTTTTTCCCTATCCTCCCTTTCTCCAGCTGCTGAACACTCTTCAGTCTCTGGTGGTTTAGCACACTTTATATTGAGGTCTATCAAAAATGAACCAAACTTTTCCCAACTTGGCAATTAGTAAGGAACTGCAGATCCTGAGGTTAATAAATCTCAGGGTAGACAAAATCAAGTCGGATTACAGCAGGATGAAGACAGTGTGCATGAATCCTGCGGATTTGAATGAAATGTAGTGGAAAAAGAGAGGAAATATATCAACGGTGTTTTCTATCTCATGCATGTATTTAATTCTTCATTTATTTTGTTATAAGCAATTACAGCTTTCCCAATCTAGTGTCTAGCATCACTGGGTCTTAGCTTGCATTGCCTACAGTGACAGAGGAGCGCAGTTTCAGCCATCTGGGTTTAAAGCCATATCAAAGGTACTAGCACCTCTTTGAAGTGAAATATTAGGATTGCTGGGTTAGACACGAAACTTTGATATCTTTTGGGGATGGTGGCATTTTAAAGGCTTTGCCAAAGCCACCTCTGTGCTGAGGCTGAACTGAAACTGGATTTTGAGGGGTCTGCATGCAAATCCAGCTGCTTTTCTGTGTTCTGTTTCCTACCTGTGTCTGGTGTTACATGATTTTGTTATCCAGGACCCTCCAGGACTTCGTGTAGCTGCTGTAATGGTCATGAGGGGAGATTGGTAGGGGAAAGAAGGGGTGGCATGAGAGGAGAAAATGAGGGGAAAGAAGGAGCGACCATGAGGAGAGATCTTGAGGGGAAAGAAGGAGGGGCCATGAGGGGAAAGAGGGGGCAACCATGAGAGGAGATTGTGAGGGAAAGAAGGGTCAGCCATGAGGGGAGATTGTGAAGGGGGAGCAAGGGCAGCCATGGGATATGAGGAGTGAGTGGCAGTCAAGAGGGGCGAGCAGGGGCAGCCATGGGGTGTGAGGTGTGCCCATGAGGGGTAGAGGTGGCAGCTGTGTAGGGTGGGCTGCTCTGGGGGGCAGATGAGGGGTGGCTGTGACTGGAGATCATGAGGGGCAGCCATGACGGGAGATCAGTTTGCCCTCAGTGCCACAGTTTAGTGGTGAGCTTGAGAGTCCTGGGTAGTGGTTGGGCTCGATGATCTTAAAGGTCTTTTCCAACCTGGATGATTCTGTGATATATGTGTGTGACTGTGCGTGTGAGGGCTCACTTGCATGTTAAATATTCTTGCAGAGCTACTTCACAGCCTTTCGTAGGAATATTCAACCGGAAAATGTAGCTTACTAAAGCTGAATCTATCTGAAAGCCCAGCTGAACATTGCATAAATTCTCAAGTGGATTAAGTGTCATTGGCTTAAGTTCCTGGACTTGATAGAAGTGAAGAAAAGGCATGTATCAGTTACAGAAGACCCTGGATTTTCTTCTGGTTTATTATGTCAAGATGGCATAGGAATCACTGCCATTGAGTCACAGCTATAATACAGCCCTATCAGCTCTAAGTCCTCTAGTTAAAAGTTGCTTAGTCGTTCAGATATTTTCCTTTTCTCCGTTGCTTGGAGCATTTCCCCTCTCTCAGGCTACAGCACTCCTGCTCCAAGCAGGCTTGTGTGAGAGGGAGGACAGCCATGGTTCTTCAGTTCGGGTGCAAGTTTGTGGTGGAAGGGAATCGATGTTCTGTTACGAAAACTGGAAAACTGCTTGCAATTGCTTTTGATATATTATCATGCTGTTCAGCCAGATAGTACACGTGCATCATGTCCAGCAGAAGATATGTTGTAATGAGTATTTGAGAAACAAAAGCATGTAATTAAACATTGTACCATAACACACGGTCAAGTGGGAATGCAGTCAACGTCATTCCTTAGCATAAATATTTTTCTTCTTTGGAACATTAATTATACAACAGTAACACTTTCTTAATATGTTTTGGTTTATGGCCTTGCACTCAGAAAATGAACGTCACTGACAAAAAACTACTTCTGCAAATTGAATTCCCTTATCTCTTACATTACATTGTCCAGAAATTTATGGGCAGAGTTGCTCTTGTTTTTCTTTGTTCCTTGTGGTATTGTTGCAAACAGAGATAGAGCTGTGATTTCGATCACAATGAGATAAGAAGGGGTAAACTGGCTTCATGCTGTTGTATCACCTCTGTATTTTCTGTTCCCTGCGTTTATTCTGGCATTTAACTTGGCTGCAAACTGCAAAAATAAAAGAATGCTTGGGAGGAAGAAGCATAGAGACTTTTAAAGCTTGTGATGGTACAGATTAAAGGGAAGATGGAATAGCATGTTGAAAAGATGCCTCAAAGACAGACCAGGCTTTCTCCCTCAGCTTGTTTCCCTGACGATCCAGCGGCTCAGTGTGAGTTCAGATATGCTGGTGAGTGGCCTTTCCTATGCAGCCTGTAGAACAAAGTGTTTTGCTACCAACTTGCTTTGGTACTTTTATCCTCGTGATAGATGCTGTGGTGGGAGGGAGAGGATTTGCAAATACCTCTTCAGTCTCAATACTTGAGCATGTATCTGACAGATAATGTGGTGGACAAATGGCCTTTGTTGTGGGATGACTTTCTTTTTCCTATGCTGTTGTGTGATGATACACGTGCTTTATTAAGTTAAAGAAAAAATCATAATGCTTGAGTAAAAGTTACTGTTATGGACCCAGTTGCTGTTTCAGAGGCTGCTTTTTCAGTTCAGTGACTGTGGCCTCTGCAAAAAGCAGCACTGAAATCCTCCTTGTTGGGAGACTGGTGGGTCTCCCACAAAGAGAATAGCCTCTTGCCTTCTCAAAGCAAGGCTGCTTTGTTTCCACAAACTTCATTGTAGAAAGCTTTGAACCTAGAGAAGGTCCAAGTGGAGAAGTGCTGCCAAGCTACAGATTAGCAACGCTGGTCTTTCACTGGCTCCGTTTGCCCTTGCCCTGCTGGCTTCCCTGCTGCTTTCCCAAGGAAGTCACATCATGCATAGCTTGCAGAGTTCAACCACATTGTTTTTTTATACGCCAAGGATCCAGCTGAAGGCAAATCATTGCCCTATCGAGAAAGATACAGGCCACACAGATGTCACAGTTGCTTCATTTGTAGGTATTGACTTTGATAAGTGGGCAACCTGAAAGCCAGATTGACTCTCAGTGAAGAGCCAGGTTAACTCGCATCATCGGGATGGTGAGCAGTTTTGCCATCTCTTACCACGTTGTTTCTCAGTTCTTAAAGATACTTTACTGACTTAAAACCAGGTTGGCGATACGGTTTTACCTCTTTCTTTCTTTGCCATTTTTGCCTGGACTCCAAAATTATTTCTTTTTATCATTAATTTTTGGAGAGACTTGAGCTGGTCTTGGATCTGGAGGGACAGGAGATTTTAAGAGAAAAGCAATGAGAACTCCTCAGGCTTGCATCAATGAATGGGCCACAGACACTGGTTTGCATTTGTGTGTCTCACAGAAATGTGCAATGTAATTTTTTCCTCATCCTGTGGGTTTTGTGGTCCTGAAAATAATTACTGAGATTGGGAAGTGCCTGGCAGTTTACTAGCTAAAACAAGGCGTTTGCATCTGGCATTGCTTAAATCTCCTCCAGCCCTCTGGAATGCATTTTTGCAAGTCGCTATTTCCCAGGCTAAACCATGGCAATCGTTCTGATTTAAAAAACCCTCAAAAACCCTACCACCTATTTCGTGAACCAGAATCAGAGTATTTGTGGCTTTTCCTTCTGAATATCAATGGCTGGCAGCAGCATATAGAGACCAGGCTAAACCAATTCAGCTTGATTCCCAAGTGAAACTACATGAAAATGTAGTTTATTAATACCACCACCCATCCTCCTGCAATACCAGCAGATGGTCCAGTTAGACAAGCAAAGAAGTCATCCATTTCTTCCCAGAGAAAAAAGAAAAGGAACGGAGCAGCAAACCATAATCTAAAGTTTCTTACTGGATGCGTTGGGAGTTCGAATGTCCAGAGAGAAATGATCAATGTAAGCCATCAGAATGTAACAGTAGACTCAGCATCTTACCCTTTTTCACCAGGATAACTCCCTTGACATCAGCTGAGATAAACTATACTAACTCATAGAAAATCACAGCCATTACTTACAATTCTCAAAGGCTTAAATTATTCCAGTATTGCATCTCTAGCCCTTGTATTCTTTCCCTGGAGAGTGTGTTTCTGAGCAGATGCCAAACGAGTCAGAAGATGAAAGGCCATTCTGCCCTGGTCTATTGTAAGTGCAGAGGCCTGTCAAGAGGGTTGGGAATTGCCATGCCAAGCACTGACCCACTCTCAAAATTTGTGTACAATCTGATTTTACCAACGAACACCTTTTTAATAATTTTATTTCCCACTTCCCTGCAAAACCTCTTTTTCTTTTCCTATTATAGCCCTCATTATCAGCAAAATAGCACCAAACTGCACTGCTGCAATCTTCCCAGGTTCTTACAGCAAGAAATTGACAGGGATATGACCAGTTTGTCTTGCTCCAGACCCAGATGTATTTTTCTCTCATTTTCCCACTACTGCTCTATAGTCTCTGTGAGTATTTTCCTGCCTTGGGGTGTTGTTTTATCTTTCTAACCTAATATAAATAAATCATTTAATGTAGAAAGGAACTTGAGTAGCAAATATAAACTTGATTGGCAAATATTTGTGTTTTTAAGCACAGTGAAACAGATCTCACTAGAGTTCTTGGAAGCAAATGTGGCTGGAGATGCACTGCAGTCTGTGTTACTTAGCTCAATTTTACAATGTTTGGATCTGCAGATAAAGACTGAACATTTAAAAAATGAGAAAAATTGCCTGGTCAGTTTGGTTTTTAAATTTTACTGTCTTGTTCTGTAAAGACTGATAATCCTAAAACTCAAGATTAGAGAGGTAAAGATACAGAACGCCAGGATGCTGCAGAAGCCTCTTCTGTCCACATAATCATAGAATCACAGGATAGTTCGGGTTGGAAAGGACCTTAAGCTCATCCAGTTCCAGCCCCCCTGCCATGGGCAGGGACACCTCCCACTAAACCATGCC